>MJUT01005427.1:976118-986787 GCA_002080005.1 Gigantidas platifrons
ACCGAGAAGGAAGGAATCTGAACAAAAATTCAGTTGTGGAAAATGCGGAACACAACATGAAAAACGCAATGGCCCAGCTTATGGAAAAAAGTGCCGCAAATGTAATATACAGTTCGACAAAAGTTAAGCACCACCTAACTTGTTTCAATAATATCTTTTCTAATAATGAACTTATTTCAAATCGGTTTGCTGTTTTCGTTACCTGTACACACATACATACCTGTCAAACAGGTTATTGATTGATTTTTATTTATGTGTATATGACTGGATGTGTAAAGTGCCACGTGTACTTTTCAACATTTGTGTTTGCGAACGAAAGCTGATTTTTTTGTGTAGAGTTTTAAGTTTCATTTTCTATTGGTTTGGTATGGTGGCAACCTGTTGGCATGCATAACGGTGGTTTTAGTCATAGAAGGGTGGCAGACCACTTCAGGGTTAACCATTCCATCATTGTACGACTGATGCAGCGTTTTCGTCAAACGGGGAATGTTACTGACCGTCCACGTGCAGGGAGACTCGCAAAACGACGCAGAGAGAGGACCGACTCATATCCAGACGGGCGCGGCAACGGCCGTTCAGTACGGCTGGTGCACTTCGTGGTAATTTACCGTTTGGAGGCCACATTAGCAGACGCACTGTAATCAGACGCCTCCACCATCAGGGAATGCGAGCGCGATGACCCATAAAACGTCCACAGTTGACATTACGTCATCACCATGCTCGATTTGACTGGTCACATGATCATTTGGGGTGGACTATTCGCACATGGAGACGGGTCCACTGGTCTGATGAAAGTAGTTTTTTGTTACGCCCTACCGACGGTCGTGCAAGGGTTTGGCGCCAACGAAACACTTCATTTCAGGGCAACCACATTTTGGGTACAACTGCTTTTGGGGTGGGGATGTAACTGTCTGGCGTTGTTGTTCCTTTGAATGTAAGTTAGACTTGTACGTTCTTGATGGTAATCTGACGGGTACAGGTCAACTCGTACCTTTACCAACTCGTACTCTACCAACTCGTACCCAATTTTTACCAACTCGTACCCTACCAACTCGTACCCAATTGATATTTTGGATTGTTTTCCACGAAATAATTTAAATGTTAATGTAGATTTCGGAACCATTTAACTGATTTTCGAGATCGCCTTAGAATGATTCTCAGTCTGTAACATTTTTGTGCACACAAAACTACACTATACAATGTATAATATTTCAATAATTCAATAAATTGAAACAAATAATTTGGGAAACTATAAAAAAAAATATATATATATATATATTTTTGCATATCATTTACTTGTTCATAATATATATGAGTCGAAAAATAGTTCCTCGATTTCATATTTTATATTTTGAATTCTTGTTTTGATACAGTAAATGTTTAAATGCATACCTATTTTATTTCAAATAAGCTTTATGTCACGGAATGCAAAAATCATTTCTGTCCCCGGATATTCAATCATATCTAGTGAAAGTGGTCTGCTATTTTCAAGATCGTCTACACAAACTTGTGACCCTGAGGTAAAAATACCGATTTTGTTAAAAAAAAAATACATTGGATCGAAGCATATTGTGAGTAAGCTGTCCTCTTTTTTTTGTTATAATGTTTGTCTCAATTGGTTCAAGGTAGACCATAAAACCTTTCCAATTCGTGCAAGTCTATATATTTGTGCAAATTAACGTTAAAATGACAGTTATTCAGTGGCACGGGACTATCTGTGTTGCTGGCACCGGACTATTGTGTTTTTCAGGTAAGGACTACATGTATTCACTATCCAAAGTAGCAAAATTATTTACCGGTATATCAATACAACAATATTGTTAACCAATGGGGTCTATTTTTTATACATAACTTTCATGATAACAAATAACGACCCTACATCTGTGTTATTCTTCTCATTGCATTGACGGTCACTTACGAATTGTCAATCACGTTTATTTTTGTTTCTTTATTTTTTCAGATTAAGGTTTATATGTAATTGGAAATAGCACGACAAGACTCGAAAAATGTGAGCGATTTCCATCACATCCGTTGCTCAATGTGCACAAAAACAAAATAAATAAACATCAATCATTTACTTATTCATTTACTTTTTCATGGAAGTTTTCATCTGTTTTTACAAGACAATTATATATTTGTCCAATATATTAAAATTAATTGTCCCAAGGTGATAAAGAAGGTGTGAAACTTGATTATTGTTTTGATAACACATTACCATTGGCACGCGTTCCTTATTATCATACATAATTATTAACTTTTAGGTATTTGTATTCATCTCAATAGATATCCATTATTTTACTTGCTTTCTAAATATCCATTTCACATCGAATATATGAATAGTTTAAAACTAAGAAGGTTTATGCAGTTGTACAATTTAAAAAAAGGAAAACTTAAAATTCGGGGCAATGATACCGTTCACACAAAGCCCATTTAAAGCAGAAACGTGGGTATAAATAGATGTTGGCGGAGCAAACATTCAGTTTCTTCATTATTTTGGCCACGGTCATCTCGAGGAGGAAAAATCAATGATACACAGTTTCATAGTTACTTTTGGTGCAAAATATTTGACAGACATGGTCACTAGTGTTCCTCCCTATGAAACTTTTAGTCTTATTAAAAATAGTATTCTTCATCAGTCAAAAACCTACAAAAATCACTTCAAATTTCTGAGGTATGTGACCTTGGTCATGTGACATACAGTTTCATAAATATGCTGTTCATATCAACGGAGATTGTTGTTAGTTTTCTTTTTTTTAAATTGTACAACTGCATAAACCTACCTCGAAGCAATGTTCAAGTATCCGTGCGTGTGACGTAGCAAACAACCCATTAATGTGTGTAAAGATACATGGCAACAATTAGGGTGGAGTTCGGGTCACACAGAGGGTACGAGTTTGTAAAGGTTCTTGTTGATAAATAACATAATATTGGCTACGAAAATACATGTAGAGTTTATATTGAGGATAGCGTACGAGTTAGTATTGAATATTTGATGGTAAAAAAAAAGGTACTACTTATGGGTAAAATAGTGAAGGTACGAGTTGGTAAACAGTAAGGTACGAGTTGGTAAATAATAGGGTACGAGTTGGTAAAAAATTGGGTACGAGTTGGTAGGGTACGAGTTGGAAAAGGTACGAGTTGACATGGAACCAATCTGACAGGCCAAAAATACCGTGACAATGTGCTCGCTCCACGCGTACTACCCCATTTCGACAATCATGCGTTGGCTCACAGGCCAATGTTCATGGACGACAACGCTAGGCCACATAGAGCCCGAATTATACAACCTTTTTCTACAGCAAGAGGCTGTTTAGATAATTCCATGGCCTGCGATGTCGCCAGACATGAACCCTATAGAGCATGTATGGCACTTCATTGGCCGGAAAATTAACCAACGCAATCCAAAATGTCAAAATATTAACGAATTAAGAACTGCTATCTTACAGGAGTGGCAACAGTTCCCCCAAGAACGGCTTAGGCGTCTTGTGCGAAGCATGACGAGGCGTGTTACAGAACTTCAAAATAAACGCGATGGATATACTCGTTATTGATTTTTATGCCTTACACATACATTTTTTGTATATTTGTTATGTATAGAGTACACAGGTACATCAATGTTATGTATAGAGTACACAGGTATATGTCTGTTATGTATCTAGTACACATGGATATATCTGTAATGCATAGAGTACACAGGTATATGTCTGTTATGTATAGAATTTGCAGGTATATGCCTGCTATGCATAGAGTACACCAGTGTATGTCTGTTATGTATCGAGTATACCGGTGTATGTATGTTATGCATAGAGTACACAGGTATATGTCTGTTATGTATAGAGTACACCGATGTATGTCTATTATGTATCTAGTACACAGGTATATATCTGTAATGCATAGAGTACACAGGTATATGTCTGTTATGTATAGAGTACACAGGTATATGTCTGTTATGTAGAGTACAAAGGTATTTGTCTGATATGCATCCTGTACACCAGTATATGTCTGTTATGCATAGAGTACACCGGTGTATGTCTGTTATGTATCGAGTACACCGGTGTATGTCTGTTATGTATCGAGTACACCGGTATATGTATGTTATGCATAGAGTACACAGGTATATATCTGTTATGCATAGAGTACACAGGCATTTGTCTGATATGCATCCTGTACACCAGTATATGTCTGTTATGCATAGAGTACTCCGGTATATATCTGTTATGTATAGAGTACACAGGTATATATCTGTTATGTATAGAGTACACCGGTATATATCTGTTATGTATAGAATATAACGATATATGTCTATTATGTATCGAGTACACAGGTATATGTCTGTTATGTATAGAGTACACAGGTATTTGTCTTATATGCATAGAGTCCACAGGGATATGTCTGTTATGTATAGAGTACACAGATATATGTATGTTATGTATCTAGTACACAGGTATATATCTGTTATGCATAGAGTATACCGGTATATGTATGTTATGTATCTAGTACACAGGCATATGTCTGTTATGTATCATGTACACAGGTATATATCTGTTATGTATAGAATACACAGGTGTGTGTCTGTTATGTATAGAGTACACAGGTATATGTCTGTTATGTATCGTGCACACAGGTATATATATGTTATGTATAGAGTACACAGGTATGTCTGTTATGTATAGAGTACACAGGTATATGTCTGTTATGTATAGAGTACACAGGTATATGTCTGTTATGCATAGAGTACACAGGTATATGTCTGTTTTGTATAGAGTAACAGGGGCGGATCCAGGATTACAATTTAGGGGGGGATGTACTGAAAATAATCACGCCGAGCGAAGCAAGGCACGAAAATGTTTGGAGTATTTCGTGTGAAAAATCACGATTCTACACAAAACAATCATATTTTTTCCAATTTTAGGGAGGGGGCGCGCGCCGGGCGCGCCCCCCGCTGGATCCGCCCCTGAGTACACAGGTATATGTATGTTATGCATAGAGTACACAGGTATATATCTGTTATGCATAGAGTACACAGGTATATGTCTGCTATGTATAGAGTACACCGGTATCTGACTGTTATGTATAGAGTACACAGGTATATGTATGTTATGTATAGAGTACACAGGTATATGTCTGTTATGCATCGTGTACACAGGTCTATGTCTGTTATGTATAGAGTTAACAGGTATGTGTCTGTTATGCATAGAGTACACAGGTATATGTCTGTTATGTAAAGAGTACATCGATGTATGTCTCTTATGTATAGAGTAGTCAGGTATATGTCTGTTATGTATAGAGTACACAGGTATATGTCTGTTATGTATAGAGTACACAGGTTTTTGTCTGATATGCATCCAGTACACCAGTATATCTGCTATGTATAGAGTACACAGGTAATAGGTATACGTCTGTTATGTATAGAGTATACCGGTATATGTCTGTTATGTATAGAGTACACAGATATGTGTATGCTATGTATCGAGTACACCAGTATATGTCCGTTATGTACTATAGAGTACACAGGTATAGGTATGTCATGTATCTAGTACACAGGTATATCTTTGTTATGTATCTAGTACACAGGCATGTCTGTTATGTATAGAGTACACAGGTATATATCTGCCATGTATAGAGTACACGGGCATATGTCTGTCATGTATAGAGTACACAGGTATATGTCTGTCATGTATAGAGTACACAGGTATATTTCTGTCATGTATAGAGTACACTGGTATATGTCTGTTATGTATAGAGTACACAGCTATTTGTCTGATATGCATCCAGTACACCAGTATATCTGCTATGTATAGAGTACACAGGTAATAGGTATACGTCTGTTATGTATAGAGTACACAGGTATATGTCTATTATGTATAGAGTACACCGTTGTATGTCAGTTATGTATAGGGTACACATGTATATGTCTGTTATGTATAGAGTACACCGGTGTATGTCTGTTATGTATAGGGTACACATGCATATGTCTGTTATGTATCTAGTACACAGGTATATATCTGTTATGTATACAGTAGACCAGTATATGTCTGTTATGTATAGAGTGCACAGGTATTTGTCTGATATGCATCCTGTACACCAGTATATGTCTGTTATGTATAGAGTACACCGGTGTATGTCTATTATGTATCTAGTACACAGGTATATATCTATTATGTATACAGTAGACCAGTATATGTCTGTTATGTATCGAATACACCGGTGTATGTCTGTTATGTATCGAATATACCGGTATATGTATGTTATGCATAGAGTACACCGGTATTTGTCTGATATGCATCCTGTACACCAGTATATGTCTGTTATGCATAGAGTACTCAGGTATATATCTGTTATGTATAGAATACACAGGTATATATCTGTTATGTATAGAGTACACATGTTATATCTGTTATGTATAGAGTACGTACACCTGTGTATATCTGTTATGTATAGTGTACACAGGTATATGTCTGTTATGTATAGAGTACACAGGTATATGTCTCTTATGTATAGAGTACTCAGGTGTATGTCGGTTTTGTATAGAGTACACAGGTATATGTCTGTTATGCATAGATTACTCAGGTATTTGTCTGATATTCGTCCAGTACACCAGTATATGTCTGTTATGCAGAGTACACAGATATATGTATGCTATGTATCGAGTACACCAGTATATGTCCGTTATGTATATAGAGTACACAGGTATATGTCTGTTATGCATAGAGTACTCAGGTATATATCTTTTATGTATAGAGTTCACCAGTATATATCTGTTATGTATAGAGTATACCGGTATATGTCTGTTATGTATAGATAACACGGGTATATGTCTGTTATGTATAGAGTACACAGGTATATGTCTGTTATGTATCGTGTACACCAGTATATCTTTGTTATGTATCTAGTACACAGGTTATGTCTGTTATGAATAGAGTACACAGGTATATGTCCGTTATGTATATAGAGTACACAGGTATATGTATGATATGTATCTAGTACACAGGCATATGTCTGTTATGTATAGAGTACACCGGTATATGTTTGTTATGGATCGAGTACACCAGTATATGTCTGTTATGTATCGAGTACACAGGTATATGTCTGTTATGCATCGAGTACACAGGTATATGTCTGTTATGTATCACGTGCACTGTTATTTGTCTGTTATGTATAGAGTACACCGGTATATGTCTGTTATGTATCTAGTAAACCGGTATATGTCTGTTATGTATCCAGTACACCAGTATATGTCTGCTATGTATAGAGTACACAGGTGTATGTCTGTTATGTATAGAGTACGCAAGTATATGTCTGTTATGTATCGAGTACACCGGTATATGTCTCTATTATGTATCGAGTACACCGGTATATGTCTGTTATGTATCGAGTACACCGGTATATGTCTGCTATGTATCGAGTACACAGGTATATGTCTGCTATGTATTCCAGGTAAAAGATAACAGCATTCTAAGGGATCAGGAAGTTACCATTCATATATAGTTTTGGCTCAATTAAGTTTGTTGTCGTTAAGATGCTCGAGTTTTTGATTGACAACATATTTGTTTTGTTTGGTGGACGTGGGTACAAGCTTCTCTTCGTCGGTCAAAAGCCCACGAGGGCTTGTGTTGTATTGTAATTTTAACATGTCGACTATAAATAAAATTTCTTATCTTCTCGCCGACTTGTTTCTTAATTCGTATGAGGCAGACTTCATACAGGGGCTTCTCAATAAAAAAAAAACGAAAAGAAGCTAGTCCGATCTTTTAATGTCACGTTCCGCTATATAGATCCTGTATTTTCACTAAATAATTCTAGGTGTAGTGATTTCGTTGATCGCATCTATCCAATGTCGGATTTAGGACAAATGAGGTCCTGTGGTATTTAATTTATGAGGTCCCTTACTTGGGCCCTGAAGGAGGTAAATCCGGTAGGCCTACACAGGCAGTCCGACATATGGACCAGAATGCCTTCAAATTTAAAATTGCACAACAGAAACAAAAATCCATTCATTTTTTTGGCAGGAAGATGGGCCTCCCCTCGCCAACGGGGGGCCCTGTGCTTAAGCACAATGGTAAATCCGCCACTGCATCTATCCCATTGAGATTTTATAATATAAAGGATACCACAAATAAAGATACGTCTACTTAATACCTTGACCTACACCTCAAAATTGACAATGAGAGGAGGTTAAGAACGAAACTTTACGACATAAGAGATGATTTCAATTTTCCCATTGTGAACTTTCCATTTATATGTAGCAACACCTGCACATGGAGTATATATCTCTCAGTTGACATTATATTCCACAGATTGTGCTTCCTATCAGGATTTCATTGATAGAGAGCTAAAAAGAAAGCTACTGAACCAAAGGTTTCTATTGGTTAAATTGAAGTCGTCACTTTGAAATTTCACGGTCGCCACCATGACTTGGTTGACCACTGGAAAATCTGTCTCAAATGACCACAGATATGTTCCACTTGTCGTCAACACTTCCCGGTCCTTTCTTCATTCATGACTTATCACCGGATTTGTAACAAGAATAACACGACGGGTACCACTAGTGGAGCAGAAACAACTTACCTTTCCCGAGCACTCACGGTTTTTAGTGGGTTTTGTGTTATTCGATCTTTAGTTTTATGTGTATGTTTTGTAGATCATTGTTTGTCCTTTTTTGCCATTGTTTTTTCTGTCCTTCGCATTACAGATTCTTATTACCGCTTTGGTATCTTGAAACTCTTCTTAAGAAAAAGCTTTTATTCATTTCTAAATAGGCTCCTATCTTAAAAACTGCCACGTGTAAGGGAGCTAAAACACTTTGTTGTTCACCTTTCATTCTGTTTTGAGGAAACCTTATACAGAACTTTCCATAGTGGCTTTCTACCAAATTTTGTTCATTTAGCAACTGAGTTTCAGATGAAAAGTTTTTTTTAGAAATCGACCAATCAGAAACAAGAATTGCCTGAGGTGGTCATGTTTATTAACGGATCAAGACAAAATGAGCAATTTTTATAGAAGACCTTCCATAGATGATTCATATAGGACCAAGTTTCTGTTTATTTGGACAAGCGGTTTTTTGGAGAACATTAAAATGTGAAAAGTTAACGGACGACGGAAGCTCACATTTTCATTGGCAAGGTGAGCTAACTAGAGGCTCAGGTGAGCCTGTATCGCTCACCTGACATAAATAAGTCCTCTTAAGAATGTCTGCATGCCGAATACATCTAAGTTACTATTCAAATCCCATAAAGGGTTCTATGTTAAAACTTTGTTTGCTCATGGGAGCCATCTTGGATGAAGGTTGTGGTCACCGGACACAATTTTGAAAGTATATATTACCCAAGGCACATCCTTGCCATGTTTGCTTTAACTTGGCCGACTGGTTTCAGAGGAGAAGACTTTTAAACAATTTTCCCATTTGGTCCTATGTTAAAACTATGTCAGCTGACAGTGGCCATTTTGGACCGAGATTGTGCTTACTGAGCAAAATTTTGGAAGTGGACAACCTAAGGACCATCGGTGACATGTTTCCTATATTGGTTTACTGGTTTCAGAGAAGATTTTAAAACATTTTTCCCAAAGGGTCCTATGTTAAAACTATGTCCGCTTATGGCGGCCATCTTGGATGGAGGTCTGAGTCACTGGATATAATTTTGAAAGTTGACCATTTATGCCATGTTTGCTTTAAATTAGCTGACTGGTTTCAGAGGAAAAACAATTTAAACATTTTTCCCATAGGGTCCTATGTTCGCTGACGGCGGCCATCTTGGATGGAGGTCGAGGTCACATGACATTATTTTGAAAGTTGACCACCTAAGGACCATTCATGCCATGTTTGCTTTAACTGGTTTCAGAGGAAAAATGTTTAAACATTTTTTCCATAGGGTCCTATGTTAAAACTATGTTCGCTGATGGCAGCCATCTTGGATGGAGGTAGGGGTCACATGACATTATTTTGAAAGTTGACCACCTAAGGACCATTCATGCCATGTTTGCTGTAAATTGACTTACTGGTTTCAGAGGGAAAAAAATTAAACTGAGTAGTTTCTGACAAGAAGATTTTCAGTTTCAACCAATCAGAACACATTATTGGCCCTGGTGGCCATGTTGGATTTCCGATCTGCACCTAAATAATGAATTTGGTAGAGGACCTCCCAATGAACATTTCTGCCATGATTGGTCCAAATCTGTTCAGTAGTTTCAAAGAAGAAGATGAAAGTATGAAAAGTTTACAGACGCGGACGACGACGATGGACGCAAAGTGATGACAAAAGCTCATATGACCCTTTGGGTCAGGTGAGCTAAAAATTTGATGGTAGAAGAAATATTCTTACAATGTAGTAAAGTTTATATTTGACAATCACATGCGAGCAACTCAGGATCATATTTCAGCTTTAATTCGCATCAACCCAGACATTTGAAAATTGAGAATGTAAATTATAGTGTGGTTCGATTAGAAAATTAAAATTTGAAAAGGCTATCAATGACAAAGAGAGGTTAATGTGAGCGACAACTGCCATGACTCTTTAATATTACATGTAGGTTAGATAAAGTGTTGGCGACCATGACAAACGGACAACAGATGATTAAGAAAATTACTATATTTTTTCTCTATGTGTGTACAAATTGTAAAAATGGTGTGTGTGTTGTTTCTGAATGATCAGGTTTAACTAACAACCACCAT
>MJUT01005427.1:1020821-1048305 GCA_002080005.1 Gigantidas platifrons
ACCCGTGTACTCTATACATAACAGACATGTACCTGTGTACTCTATACATAACAGACATAAACCCGTGTACTCTATACATAACAGACATGTACCTGTGTACTCTATACATAACAGACATATACCCGTGTACTCTATACATAACAGACATGTACCTGTGTACTCTATACATAACAGACATATACCTGTGTACTTTATACATAACAGACATATACCTGTGTACTTTATACATAACAGACATATACCTGTGTACTTTATACATAACAGACATATACCTGTGTACTTTATACATAACAGACATATACTGGTGTACTGGATGCATATCAGATATATACCTGTGTATTCTATACATAACAGACATATACCTGTGTACTCTATGCATAGCATACATATACCGGTATACTCGATACATAATAGACATATACCCTTGTACACAATACGTAACAGACATATGCCTGTGTACTCTATACATAACATACATATACCTGTGTACTGACATATACTAGTGTACTCTATACATAAAAGACATATAATCGTTCTTTCGAATGACATGAAAATTTCAGAATTGTTTTTAAATGTTCAAATAGAAGTGGTTACGCATTTATGGTGCCAAATCAAACCCACTATCACGGGATTAGTGCTCACATCTGTTCTTAGTGCACTAAGCCAGGGGTATGTGGTGTTTAGACACATCCCCATTTATGATGAACAAAATCATATATTATTCTGTACAAATAAGTATATGTTTGTCCCATAATTAATTTCTACGCTTTATTGTGACATCTATGAAAAAGCATACTGTAAATACTCTCGTATATAATTTTAGGAATCTTATACATTCCAAATAATTATTAATATTAGGCACATTAGGCCTTTTAAAAATATGTTCCACAATATATTAATCTTTTCCACGACGATTCCCACGCTCATCGTGTTCACCACACATATTTTAATCTTTTCCACGACGATTTCCACGCTCATCGTGGAAAAAAGCACACGTATAAAAAAAAGTTAATCCCCTCCACGATGATACCACCGCGGATTAAAGATATCAGTTTACCTGTTCCGTCGTGTTTTCCGCGACGGACCCATCGTGAAAAGGATTAATTTCCGCGGAGGAATAGTGGGAAATGTAAAAAAAAAACAAAAAAACACGCTGTGCCCTGTACATCAAAATTACAGACGATATTTATTCAAAATTGAGTAAATCCTAGTAAATTAGAGTAGTGTAGATGTTCCTCCATTGGATAGAATGATTCAAATGTAAAAGTGAAGGCCAATAATTAAGAAGACACAAGACCAACTGAATATTTTAAAATCACCAGGCCCTGATGGAATACACCCCAAGTACTGAGAGAAGTAAGTAATTCATAATGCCAAACTTAGCCAAAATTTTTGAAACTTCAATAATAACTGGGAGATATTAAGCGGGCGACAGGAAATGTGCCAATATAACAACCATCTTTAAGAAAGGAAACCGAAAGTAGCAGGTAACTATATATAGACCAGTAAGCTAAACAGGTATAATTTGTAAACTTATGGAAACGTTATTTGTGTTTGTTTAGCTTAGTGGTGTCCAACACGTGTTGTTTGTTTTGTTTGTCGTCTTTGTCTTGTGTACCATATGTTGCCAGTTTCTCTCGATTGTCCGTTTGATTACCCCTTCGGTATTTTCTAACGTTTATTTAGAGAAGAAAGAATAGAACACACGAAACTTAACAAACTATTAAGTAAAAGTAGTTAGGATTTATTAGTGGCAGGTCAACTGTTCTACAATTTCTAGATAAATGGAAGGAAATTTGGATAAAGGTGAAATTTGGATAAAGGTGAATTTTGGATAAAGGTGAATTTTGGACTAAAGGTGAAATTTGGATAAAGGTGAAATTTGGATAAAGGTGAATTTTGGATAAAGGTGAATTTTGGACTAAAGGTGAATTTTGGACTAAAGGTGAAATTTGGATAAAGGTGAAATTTTGATAAAGGTGAATTTTGGATAAAGGTGAATTTTGGACTAAAGGTGGATGTGTGAACAGTATATATTGGGCTTTCATGAAGGAGTTCGATAAAGTACCTAATTTCAGATTGATACACAAACTTGAAAAATACCAAATAACTAGACAATGTAGTAGATGGATAAGAAGAGCTTGAAGATACCAAAGGGAGGTAATCATAATTTATATATCAAAGAAGAACAGACAACAGAATGGTCAAAAGATACCAAAGGGAGGTAATCAGAATTTATATATCAAAGAAGAACAGACAACACATTGGCCAAAAGAAAAAGTACAAAAGGACAAATAACGATCTACAAAACATACACATACAATTAAAGATCGAGTAACACGAACCCTACTAAAAACCGCGGGTGAACTCATGTGCTCCGGAAGGGAAGGCAGTTCCTGCTCCACTAGTGGCACCTAGTAAAAAAAATTTCTGATGGGAAGAAAACAGCTAGTATACGGCGAATAATCAGACAGGAAATTAAAGAAGTGACAAGTGGAATACCCTAAAGTCAGTACTTGGGCCAATTCTATTTGTGGTCTACATTAACGATGTGTCCGAAGTTATCAGCTTCGGAATAGAGACTTACCTCTTCACAGACGATACAAAAGCATTCAGTGGTATATTCCAGCATTCAGTGGTACATTCCAGCATTCAGTGGTATATTCCAGCATTCAGTGGTATATTCCAGCATTCAGTGGTATATTCCAGCATTCAAATTGCGAAGAACTACAAACAGATGTGCATACACTACAAGAACGATATGATAAATGGCTTTTGTGTTTCCACCCAGAAAAGTGTAAAGCAATGAAAATAGGAAAGTCACTAATAGACAATAAGGATCACACCTTGAAAGATGGAATACACCAAATGGAATACGTTGAATCTGAGAAAGATATTGAGGTTGTAATAGACAATAAACTAACATTCCACCAACATATTTCAGAAAAGATCAACAAGACAAATTCGATAATGGAAGCCATCCATTAGTATGGAATATATGGATTGTACAACATTCACTTTATTATACACAGCCCTTGTGGGGCCGCATTTAGAATATGCCAATTAAGTGTACATGTGGTGCCCATAATTGAAAAAAAAACAAATAGAATCAATAGAAAATGTCCAATGAAAAGCTAGTAAACAAACACCGGGTCTATAACAATTAAAATATAAAACTGAAATTACCATCTCTGGCATACAGATGATCATGATTGTCAGATTGAACTTTATATTATAAGATCCTTACCGTTAAATATGATGACGATGTATACATCCTTCTAAGAACTAGAGATGATTCAACAACAATAGGCAATAAATACAAGCTGTATAAGACACATTCATGTCAGAAAATATGAATTTGCCCAAAGAACTGTTGAAACCTAGAACAACCTACCATCCTCAGTTGTAACCACATCCACTATCAGATCATATGAAAGAAGGTTGGAAAAATTATGGGAAACCCAACTACAAAAATAAGACTACAACCAGACAATATTAAAACTTGACCGGACGCAACCTACTTATAAATAGTTAAAGACGAGAAGTTGACAGAAGAGGCATCTCATGGAGATATACAGCCAGAAGAGGATCTGTGAGTAAAACCCCATCAAATTCTTTCTAAGATTAAGGTAATAGCTTTATTGTTCTTAAGCGGCATCTGCTGGTACATGTAGGTAACAAAGGATGAATTCATTAAACAACAGGATGTAAATATGTACTTCATGTTTTAGTGAGCGATTGTTGTTTAATGCCAGATGAGCAATTTTTATGACAAATACAAACTGCATTTCAATGAAATCGGAATGACGTCCGCTTTGTACTAGCTCACTGAAACAACAGTCAACATGTCAAAATATCACTTCACTCAGAAACTTTATCCTGATTGCGACCCAACCAGTCTTTGCCTTAGTTCCTTAATGCTGCATGCTTTGGCGGGGAAGCAACAAATACCAATTGCATATGCATAGTCTTTGGTTTAGCGCGATCAGGGCTTGAACCCATGATGTATCGCACTTGAGGTGAGTACGCCAAGGAGACCAACCAGTGACCATTCCAGCCAAGTTTGGTTTAATTTGGTTCAGTGCTTTCAGAGGAGAAGATTTAAATGAGATCGTTTATGACATATGGCGGATGGAGGCACAACAGACGCAAAGGTGATAACAAACATACACAAGGCCTTTTAACAGGTGAGCTAAAAAATCTTATCAATATAAATAAAGTGATCGAGTGATTGTTGTTTGACCATTCTTTGCTCTTACTCCTTAGTAATGTATGCTTTAAGGAGAAGCAACAAATACCAATTTTATAGTCTTTGGTTTGACCCGACCAGGTTTCAAACCCACGGTCTACTGCACACAATGCAAGCATGCTAACCATTACACCATTGATATGATTTAAATATCAATATATAATTGATTATGTATACAAACTACAGTGAAACCTGCCTTAAAGGACACCTCTGTATAACAAATCACTGTCTGTAAAGGACACCTCTGTATAACAAATCACTGTCTATAAAGGACACCTCTGTATAACAAATAACTGTCTATAAAGGACACCTCTGTATAACAAATCACTGCCTATAAAGAACACCTCTGTATACCAAATCACTGTCTATAAAGGGCAGTCTCATTTCTTCCATTAATGAATAGTGCATATAATTTTAATCTGTATATAAATGGCAACTGCTCATGAAGGCCACATTTTCAGGTTCCTCTGAGTGGCCTTTATATACAGGTTTGACTGTAATGGCAGTTTGTCATAAGAAAAAGCAAAACTATAAATATTTCCTCCACTGACCGCTACGATATAACTGAAATATTGTTGAATGTGGCATTAAACACCATAAACCAACTAAACCAAATCAATATAAATATATAATTGATTATGTATGTAAGTTAATTGCAATTTGTCATTAAAAAAGCAAAACAATATTCTTGAAAAATAATTTAATATCTATCATCAAACTTAAACATAAAGATATCAACATCATAAACAAAATCTCACATACAACAGATTTACTACTCTAAATAAAATGGGGGGAATATGATATAAACATGGTATAATGTTAAACTAGACTTTATTGTGATAATCAAAATTTTACAACAAATTTGTTTAATTAATTTGTTAAAAAATCCTCCAAATTAAAAAAAAAAAAAGTTCCAATTCCGATAATACCAAGTCGTAGCTAACAAATGACCCAAGTGTTTAACTGGAAAAATAATCAGATGCTTAAATAACAAATGAAACTGTTTAACTTACAGATGACCCAAATGTTTAACTAACAAATGATCCAAATGTTTAACTAAAACTTAACTAACAAATGAAAGTGTGTTTAACTAACAAATCAAAAGTGTTTTAAATAACAAAAGACTTAATAGTAAATTAAAAATGACCATGTGTTTAACACATGATGCAAGTGTTTAACTAACAAATGACCAAGTGTTTAACTGTTAATGAGTGCTAAATTCAAAATGTCATTTATGCACTTTGATTGTTATGTAAATGAAGACAAAAGTCAAGGAAAACTAATAATTGTCATTTAAAAAATAAAGTTTGATGAATTGAAACATAGATATCAAACTTAGTGATGCATGACATGTTTCTGGAATAACCTTCATCATCAAAAGATTGGAAAGCCAAATAATTTAAAAGTCTTTTGGGGAACAAGTAAATCAAAGGTCTTAAGCAGGATAGCCAAAATCGTACAGCAATATTTGTTTCCAAAAATGATCAAAGTTATTGATGGAAACAATAATTCATCTAGAGGAGTAAGCTCAAATTTTCATGTAATTACCAGATTTATCTATTTACCAATATTTGTGTCTTTAAAAAAATTGTGTAAAATTTTTGAATTACATTACAAGAGGGATATGGAGAGTAAATAAGGGTAATAACAAAATTACCGAACACAGAGCAATCTTCCAAAGGGAAATTCAAAACTCATTAAATCAATAAACAGACAAAATCAGTCAACAACCGGGTATATTCGTGTGTAAGCTGTAAACATTAAATACCTAGTTAATTACAATAACCGATATGCTATTTTAGAGGTAATATTGATCACTTTACTTTAAAAAAAAATTGAATTAAAAATGCAAATAAGAAGTTTTCCTGGGTGGATTATAGAGATCAATACATGTACATGTTATATAAAGGTCAAATGGTCAAATGCTGTTTTACAAAGAGACAGACATTCATAAAGTAAACAAAAATAACAAACAAACAAAAATAAGACAGAAGCTATTTTTTTTTACAGCACATGATAATAATTATATAAAATGGGACATACTGTATACATTCGCTACATCTAAATTGTACTCGAGTAGGACATATTTACAAATAATGATATTCATCCTCGATATATTTAACACATACAAAACTCAACTTCTCTTTGTCAAACATAATTGTGAAAAAGGTGGAAAAAAACTATGTTTATAATATGAAGTCAAAACTGAAACAACAAATTAAAAAAAAAAATGTTTTTATAATATGAAGCCAAAACTGAAACAATAAATTCTCCAATATTTAACAATATTTCACTTTGTAAATGAATAAAACCTTTCATGAATATTAACATCTATACAAATTACATATAGAAATTTGGAAAGGCGATCAAACACAATTATTTCTCTAATCACTTTATATAATATATAATACAGCAATTTATTTACATATTATTTAATCCACTCCCATAACAGTCTATTTTCTACTACTTTACTATAACTCTAAATAACTACGGTACTCCGTTTTCTAAATTTATCTCATAAACAATTGCATCATCAAATAACAATCTTTTACTTAAATACAATGAGACATGTCTATTCTGGTCTTGCAGTCATACACATTTTCGAAATAATTTTTGTTCTTGTACTAAAAAAAAACAGCCAATCAGATCACTGTATCCAAAATATTTACAGCATTCTGATTGGATAATACTAGTGTGTGAGTATGAAATTCATGCTCGCAAGTTTAATGACCGCAAGGCCTGATCCATAAATAAACTAGAAACCAGCAGAAGACAACAAATTAGTGCCAATGTCTAAAATATTTATAAAAGTCCATCCATAGACCTATTTCCAGTACAGCACTTTTACCTGCATGATGTTTTGTGAGTAAAGTTGATCTCGTCATGAATATTGCCAAAAAATACTGATCTCTCGACGTTCAAAAACAACAGATCAATCAAAATCTATATAATCTAATATGCTAAATTCAAACATTCGTCTATCCCAAACAAAATATTTGTCCCTGATATATATATATATTTTTTTTTTAGCTTAGACAGGTCTCATTGTATTCAAGTCATAAAATAAATCCTTTGCATTGCTGTATAGGTGGAAATGTTCATGCGGGTAAAATTTTTGCGTAATTTACGATTCACTTAAATGAACGATCTAACCTTCATGTAAAGAGTTATCTGGAAGTGATAACATTTTCACAAAATTAATTCCCATGCAAATGGTTTGATGAACACAAATCACAAAAGTCTACTATCCCCACGAAATTAACCACATATACAATAACCAAGTTTTCTATTTTTCTGTCACTAAAATGTGCCATTTTGATTCCATAATGGTAAAACAATAGTTGACATGAGTTTAACAACTTACTACGACTAGAACTATGAGGTTAACTAAATAGTAAACTAAACTATTTAGTACTGATAGACAATGTGTAAACATTGTCAGTAAAAATAATTTCTTGACAGTAAAACTACTGGCTTATAATAACTACAAATATAACATGATCAACATGAACGGTAAATGTCAATGTCTGACAGTAAAACTGCTGATTGATGTTTACAAATATTTAATTAAAGCCCTATATATAGTACTAAATATAGGACACTAAATACACCTCTATTAAGCAGTCACCTGTATTTAAAGATCATATTTTCTTGTGCCGCTATAGAAAATTCCATACGAATTGAACATCTTTTAAGAGGTCACCTGTCTTATAAGGCCATTTTTTCTTTGTTTCTATGGTGACCTCTTAATACAGGTTTTACTGTAATCATGGAATACACAAAATTGTTGTATAATATAAAAATTATTTTCCCATGATACTTAGTAACAAGCAGACATGTGCATTTTGTCCACAAAAACCAAAACTGATATCTACAACTATCTATGCATATTGTTTACATTGTCAAAGTTTCAGTTTAATTACACAAATATGAAAAGAAAGTTTAAACAGTGATGGCCAACAATTCCATCAATATCAACAAAACGAACACTCAATCACCTTTCATCGGAAATCATAGAACTTAAAATGACTATGACATATGATGTTGGAAATCCAGGTCCTAGCTTGAGACAGGCATAATAATGTGGCATACTCTAAATTGTAAACTAATATATGAATATTTATAACTTAAGTAAATTACCAAGGCAACAAACGGCACCATAATGAAGAATTCAAACAGTAAATAGTTACCAAGGCAACACATTATGACATCACAATGAAAGATTTATGCAGTTAATAGTTGTATGATGTAAAAATGTACATATACCTATCATTTACATAGTATGTGAAAGTCTTAGTAAGACAATAAATGTTAGTAGGCCTTCCAATAAGGGGTGGTACCAGGTACTTTTACACATTTAAAATGGTATTTGGTACCTCCTGATTTCAAAGCACATTGTATATGATATTCATGAAAATGTTCAAATTTGATTACAAAGTACCGCTTGTAAATAATGAAGTACTGGTACCATTGAAAAATATTGAAAGCCCTGTGTTAGAATTTATTTATGTAAGTGAACAGAAACTAGAAAATCTGAATATTGAGTTTGACACTAGAAGTGATAATTATAATAGCTTTATGAAAAGAAACTATAAAATTAGTGATGGTCAACAATTCCACCAATATCAACAAAACGAACAATCACCTCTCACCTTAATTGATTTAACCTGAAAATCCAGGTTATGGCTTACAGGCCTTCTGTTTGTAACATATAAGGCCAGTAAAAAACAAAAATATGCACCAGCGTCCATTTTCTTGTAAAATCTTTGGAATTGCACAATACAACAAACACATGGACCCAGTATATGATTAAATATGAAGCTATGGTAGATAACGTGATATCAAATGACTTACTAGAAACGACGAGAATCTACCTGAAATTCAGGTAAATAATAACTTATACATGATGAAAAAAAAAAAACTTTTACACAATGAAAATCCTCCCATATTCTGATAAAAAGATCATAATTTATACGTCTAGAAACTTCAACACAATGAAAATCCTCGTATATTCTGATAAAAAGATCATAATTATATGTCTAGAAACTTTTACACAATGAAAATCCTCCCATATTCTGATAAAAAGATCATAATTTATACGTCTAGAAACTTTTACACAATGAAAATCCTCCCATATTCTGATAAAAAGATCATAATTTATACCTCTAGAAACTTTTACACAATGAAAATCCACCTAAACTCAGTTAAGAAGATAATAATTTACACCTCTAGAATAATACATTCATACAATAATTATTGTAATTGTCTGATACATTTTCTTTTTAAATTAATACATTTTATGATTGTTGTTAATTAAAAATAAAACAATGCTTTCTCTCTTAATTATCCTTTGTATCACATCATGCAATAACTATCGCTTACCTAGAATGCCCCTGTAAATAGTTTTACTATCTAGTTAGATCACAAATGTAAATAATTTGACTAGCCAGTTATATCACAAACAAAAATAACCTATTAGTTATTTAGATCACAAATGGAAATAACTTTACTAACCAGTTATGTCACAAAAGGAAATAAACTTTACAAGTTATTTAGATCACAAAATGGACATAACTGTTAACTAGATCACAAATGGAAAATAACTTTAGTAACCAGTTATAAGTTATATCACAAAGGGAAGTAACCTATTTGCTAGTTAGATCACAAATTGAAAATAACTAGACTAACCAGTTATACCACAATATGGTTAGTCATCATACCACAATACAAAATAAACTTTACAAGTTATTTAGATCACAAATGTGCAAAACTGTTCAGCTAACTAGATCACAAAAGGAAAATAAGTTAAGTAACTAGTTATCCCAAGATAAGAAATAAACTTTACAAGTTATTTGGATCACAAAAAAGATATAACTCTTTAGTTACCAAGATCACAAATGGAAATTACTTCACTGGCCAGTTATATCGCAAGGTGAAATAATCAGATATTTAAATGAGAAAGGGAGATAAACCTACTAATGCCTTGTATAACTTATTAGTTATAAAAATCACATTAAGAATTGACATTGTGATTACCCAGATCACACAAAGGGAGATAACATTACTAGCTACCTGGTTGATAAGGGGAAATAACTTTTGGGTAACCTGGATCATAATGGTCCATAAAAGATCACAAAGGGAGACAACTTCTTTCATTATCCAGATGACAAGGGACATAACTCTCTTTAAATCTAATCACAAATAGTATGGAATCACATTTTTTATACACAATGTATCACAATAAAAAAAAAAAAAAAAAAAAAAAAAAAAAAAATCACACATTGAAACTTTGTCTGAAAAATGAACACATTTAGTGAAAACATCATTTACCAACTTATATGAAAAAAAAATTCTTAATAACATTGTAAAGATTCTGCAAATTTAGCACTTAATATATGATTGCTGTAAAGTCCTTACATTTTCAGATCATATGAAAAAAAACTCAGTAAATTTTCATACTGTTACATCATGTATATCATTTTATCCCCATACTCAATATAATCTTAATTTAGAAAATACAGCAAACCATTGTCATGTCGAGGTCAAAGGGAAGGGTGATTTTACTTTGAAACGACCCAGAATTTTTTTTAGTTATCCGAGATAGTTGGTTGGTTGGTTTATGGTGTTAAACACCACTTTCAACTGTATTTCAGTTATGTCGTGGGAATCAGTTTTATTGGTGGAGGAAATCGGAGTACTCAGAGAAAACCACCGATCTGCCGCAAGTCACTGACAAACTTTTCTTATCCGAGATAAATTACACAGGAAGCTACGTAAAACAGATCAAATTTTTGCTTCAAACTATCAAAGGAAATGACTTACCTCAATTTAATATAACAAGAATTGTAAGCTTTGAAAACAGAAAGAGTATCTAATCACACATGAATTAGGAACAACAAGAACATTATTAAATATAGTTTAGTATACCATATAAAACATGTGTGTCTGTGTGTGTGGTGTGAATGCAAGTTACCAGGTATACTTATAATTTATTGAAATTTACAACAAGAAAATTATTAAATATAGTTTAGTATACCATATAAAACATGTGTGTCTGTGTGTGTGGTGTGAATGCAAGTTACCAGGTATACTTATAATTTATTGAAATTTGTATTATCGTATTAGTTTTCATTCTTTGAGGGCCACAGGGAAAAATAATTTTATTTTAACTGTGTTACCCTCTTAAAATAAACTATTTATTATTATTATTATTATTATTATTATAAAAAAAAAAAAAAACTTTATATGGTTATCTTACATCAATACATTACTCTGAGGATATAAATAAAATCTAATGATTGAAAATGTACTTTATAATCATGATAATTATATTTCTTTTACAACATAAATTAATAATAAAATCTGCAAAAGTAGTAACATTCAAAGTGTAGTGTTATCTAACAAGCACCAGATCTATATTTTGATGAGCCATCTATGTCTCGACATGTGATAAGATCATGACGGTTGTCATGTAAACAAACAAAAATGGCCGAAAGGCCGCAAGTAAATACGGTTTTGCAAACCCGTATAAAAATGACTTTCAAGTGATGATGAAAATGTTTGTGTCTAATCTAACACTGATGGAACCATATCTGGAACAAGTGTGATATAAATCATTGAAAATCATATTGACATACATTAAATCGTTGATCGTAAAAATCAAAAGTAAATACTGACGTTGAATGAACCCAAAATTGACATATTTTAATGGTTGATCGTAAAAATTATGAACACGGACAGTGGCGGATGTGAACCCCAAAACACAAAAAGTTGGCGTGAAGGTCACGGAATATGATTAACTTTGAACAATAAACTAAGACATGGACTAAGAAAGGGACAATAATTGTGTTGTCATGGGAAACTATTGGTCTATGGGCCTTTAATGGAATATGCGGTCCAAGGAAAAAAAAATACATGTGGTCCAAGGGACATGGTGAATTTTTGGTCCCACAACAAGGATATTTTATAATGATGATATAAAATTTACAATGTATATCAAACTTACATGTTAAATTAAGATGATTATGTCACAATGTTTTTCCATCTGATTAAAGTTAGCTGTTATATTACACTACACTCCCCTCTAACTTCCGACAGAACTCGATTAGGGATCATATTCAGATGAGTTTTTGAATATGTCGAACCTGTATATAAAGGCCACTCAAGGGAAACAGAAAATATGTCTTTTATGAGAAGTTGCCCTTTATATACATGTTAAAATTATATGCACTATTCATTAATGGGAAAAATGAGACTGCCCTTTATAGACAGTGACTTGTTATATAGAGGTGCCATTTATGACATGCTTAACTGTACATATTTTCCTTAAATCAACCCATCTCAGAGCTTTACATATGTAATACACTAATAAAAAAAGTGTGCAAAGTGCTGCTAAGATTTTTTCAGCTGTGTTTTCATTGGCTGATCATGAGTTCATTAGGACATGACCTCTAATCAGGTTCTGACAGATGTTAGGGGAGGGAGTGTAGCATAATATTATAACAGCTGATCTCAATCAGATTGAATTTGTCATTAAATTTCTGGTCATGATGTTGTTTTTTTTTTTTTTTTACAATAAAGGAGGCAAATAGCACCAATGAAATATAAATAAGTAATATACAGAATAGTGAAATGAAAAACAATGATAATGCACCAACTGAATTGATTCTATAGCTAAGAGACATAATTTATTCATTATCTAATTGTATGTACAGTGAAAACTGTCAAAAGTGAACCTCCTTGGGACCAACTTTTGTGTTCAGAATAAACAGGTGTTCAGTTTATACAGGTTAAATTAACAAAGATTTCCTACATTAGGACTTTATTT
Organism: Gigantidas platifrons; assembly: GCA_002080005.1. Classification (NCBI taxonomy): domain Eukaryota; kingdom Metazoa; phylum Mollusca; class Bivalvia; order Mytilida; family Modiolidae; genus Gigantidas; species Gigantidas platifrons. Next base: position 1,033,898 of record MJUT01005427.1, read on the forward strand.
AAAGTTCGGTTTATGCAGGATTTCGGGTTATTAAGGGTTCGCTTAAGACAGGTTTCACTGTATTAGATTTAGTGTATACAGTAGTCACACTCTTACAAGACCCAACCTTTCTGCACTGAAAAAAGTGGCCTTATAAGAGGGGTGGCCTCTATTGAGGGGAACAATTGGGTAGTATTTTATTATATCAGTTCAACTGAAATCTGGCCTGATAATATCAGTGGTCTTTGAAGGGAGTGGCCTTATAAGAGGGGGGGGGGCTACTGTAATAGAATTTACTTGAGATCAAAAGATAATTTAAAACTCTTCGGTAACTAAAATTAGATGCTTAGCTACATCTGTAGATCTTTACAATGCAATAATCCATTTTCTTACTTGATGGATTAAAATATACTGCATTCTTAATGATAATCTAAAATTTTGATTTGAGATTATAGACAGCACCCTTTTGTTGCTTGACATTTATATACTGATGGCTTAATTAAAGCTACACATATATGTACCAGATTGAAATTAATATACAATAAATAAATATGTTTTAAGCTCAGTGATAACAAATGTCACTTTTGAAATCAGATTTAAAAAAAAATAATTGAAACTATATATAGAATACGTCCATTTTTTTTTATTTAAAAATTAAAACAGTGAACAGAAAAAAGAACGAAATTAGACTTTCATGAAAAAAAAATTAAACAAAACAAAATTCAAGGATGGGATAAAGTCCTATCAAATGAAATAAAATAACAAGTTGTTAACCTGTCTGTATCATATACAGAACTGTTAGACAATAACTTATACCATTAAGTTAAATATAACTTATAAAATTTAACAGTAAAACTAAAATGATAACTTAAGTTAACTGAAATAAGTAATCTAATATCATTTCAGTTAACTAAATATAACTTAAGCTAACTTAATTTGCTAATCTAATATAAGTTCAGTTAACTGAAACTTAGAACTCAATATCAACTTAAGATGGTAATCTTATAATAATTTCAGTTAACTGAAAATGATGACTAAATAACACTTATGTTAACTGATGTTGTTAATCTAATTTAATTTCAGTTAACTTAAGTTTAGAATTCAATATTAACTTAAGATGGTAATCAGTTAACTAAAGCAAACTATAACTTAACTACAATAAATATTTACAATGTTCCTGAGACTATATCAATGAGCAACCAGTGTTTCTATATAACACAACATAATCTGAACAACTTAGTGAAAATACCTTTTAAAGATATGTAACTTAAAACACAGGTTATCTTCAAATTTTTAGCAAATTTTTGTGATTTTTCCAAATATTTACAACTAAATGCCACCATTACAATTCAAATAAATATAGTTTAATTGAAAGATTGCATAAATAAATATAATTTCTTCATATTCTGTCCCTTCTATCTAATAGCAAATTTTCAAATCGCTTGCAAGTACCTATTACAAAGCATTTTCTTTTGAAGTTATCCAAATCCAATGTAATATGTTCTTACAAATCTTTAGCTAGACTGCATTATACAACTTTACAAAAGCACCAAAAATCATTTCAAAAATGCAAAATAAAATCCTGATTTTCATATATTCCAAAGAGATAATCAATTTATGACAGCTGAAACCAAACACTGTCCATTTTTGGCACCAACCTAAAAACAAATTACATACATGATGACTTGTATTACTTTTTAGAAAAAAATTATTTTGTCCATTTGAACATGATCGTTCTTTTTAAACATATATTTGACATTTCTTAAAAAAAACAAAATTAAATCAACAGTGAGTAAACAAAACTCTTAAGATATATAAAGTATAATATTTATCAACATTCAAGGGAAATAACTCTCAAGTATAAATATACAAGGGAAATAACTCTCATGTATAAATATACAAGTGAAATAACAACTTCCCAACTGGTTGACAAACATTCAAGGAAATAACTCTTATGTATAAATATACAAGGGAAATAACAACTACCCATCTTGTTGATAAACATTCAAGGGAAATAACTCTTAAGTATAAATACACAAGGGAAATAACAACTGCCCATCTTGTTGACAAACATTCAAGGGAAGTTACTCTTATGTATAAATATACAAGGGAAATAACTCTTATGTAAAAATATTACAGGGAAATAATTTTTATGTATAAATATACAAGGGAAATAACAACTGCCCATCTTGTTGACAAACATTCAAGGGAAATAACTCTTATGTATAAATACACAAGGCAAGTAACAACCACCCATCTTGTTGACAAACATTCAAGGGAAGTTACTCTATTGGTCAAACATAAAAGGGAAATAACCAATGTTTTTCTTGCTAACATATCTCTAAAGGAAAGGTACTCTCACAAATAGATGTAAAAGGGAATTAACCAATATTTCTCTTTCTGTCTTCTGTCCCTGTAGAGGTCGATAGCCTGACCGATATCAGACTGGTCAACATCCTCTTCCTCTTCATCTACCTCATAAATGTCATCCAGTAAATCTATACTGTTATTGCTAGGTAAGTAATACTGATTGGTTAAAATTTTGTCCAACTGGTTGCTGATTATCAATTTAGACTGGTTACCCATTGAAGCCTCATGTCATTTAGAAGCTCCACCTGGATCTGTTAATTCTGATAAGTCAATGTCTTCAATGGGTCTTCTCCAGAATGTTGTATTGCTAAATTCGCTAGCCTCCAGGGCATGTTCATGTATTACTGGTGGGAAATAGTGGTCTGCTATGTCATCTAAATTCAGATATCTAAAATCAAAAACAAATACAAAAAACCAATGTATAATTAAATGTATGAAAGCTTTTTTCCAAATATTACAATACACTCAAACCTGTCCATGCAGTCACCTCTATTAAAAGGTCACCTTTCAGTCTTCATGCTAACCCACTTGCCCAAAGCCTGGGACAAGTAAAACTGGATTCGGACAAGTGAAAATTATGAAAGAGCTTGTTTGAATGAATAGAAAAATTGGCTTTTGAGCAAGTAGGTGAAAAAAATTAATCAAAGACTGACCTTTTCCTTGTCCTGTCATAGAAAACTAAATATGAACTGAACCTCTTTTAAGAGGTCACTTGTCTTAAAAGACCACTTTTTATTTGAACCAAAGGTGACCTCTTAATACTGGCTTCAATGTATGTAATTTTATATTGAAGTCTTGTTTCTTTTAAATGAATAAATATGTTTGAATTAAAGTGAAAGATTTAAATGCGTTTCAATCTGGCTTTCGGGGCCCAGGTGGCTCAATGAGTTAAGTCGTTGGATCTAACAGCTCATACAAGCCTATCACCAATACGGCGTGAGTTTGAGCCCGGCTTTGTAAATTACAAAAATGGGTGCACTCGACTCGCAGCCGCAAGTGATAAAGTTGACCAGTTACTTGCCCAGGATCGGTGATTCTCTCCGAGTACACCACTCCACTGTAATATTTAGCAGGATCACCTTGAGTGTGGTAGATCATTGGTTTAAGCTACGGTCGGTCAAACAAAGCATTATAAAATTAGTATTTGTTGCTTCTCCTCGAAGCATGCAGCATAAAGGGATAACAGCAACCACTGGTCGGCTCTGAATCGGGATAGTGTCTGAGAGAGAGATGTATCTTCCTGTGGACTGTTGTTTCTGTACCAGGAGAAAAGCACAGACCAACCACAAGTCACTGACAAATTTTATAATATAATGTTGTATCGAGTACACCTCACCATGAGCAGGATCAAACTCACTACTTTAGAGGTGATAAGTACTGATTGCACGGGCAGTTGTAAAGTGATAGGCACTGATTGCACAGACAGTTGTAAATCTAACTATCACTAAATGATCATGACCATGACGGTCCCTCATACATTGTTAAGTGATTCTAGTTATTTAGATTACTTACGAGGATTGGAATGTAAAGTGTGATTCTTGTTTCAATTCTCCCTTTGGGTTAATGGTGAATATTCTGTATGGAGGAATGTTGATGGCACTGTATGCATATACATCCTGGAATAAAGGAAAGATTACAATTGTATGGAGCAATGTTGCTGGTGTTGAAGTCATATTAAACATCAAATGTATTTTTAAATTGTTAATTTCCAACTTTAATGACCAACATAAGGAAATTGGTGGGAATCCTCATGAAGAAATTAAAACACTGTGGTGATGTAAAATATTATAAAAATATAACCAACTGGTTAAACACGCTAATAATACAGGTCTATGGTTTGTTTGATGGTGTTTAACGCCACTTTCAACAATATTTCAGCTATATCGTGGCGGCCAGTTTTATTGGTGGAGGACACTGGAGTATCGTCAATGCATCTAATTTCGTCACCTTTGCGTTTTTCACGTGTAGGCCTGCGTTCTTCCAGTATCTGCACATTTGCCACGCTAGTTAGTGTGCAGACGTCAATTTTCACCACTGATCGTGATTTAAGTCAAGATGCGTTTCAACCAAGTAAATACTCCTTTACATTCTTAGCCTATGCAAATTTCACAACTTTTTACTAATTCCATTTTTCCGACACTTTTGATACTCTTTTAATGCCAAAAACATGAGTCCTCAATTTTTTATTTACATTTTATCTTTACAATGAAGATTTCATCTGTCATCACGTGATTCTTGCGTGTGGGAAAATATTAGGCAACTACTATTACGATATTCGTTAAAATATGTTTGTTCTTACGACGTATTATCCCCATTTTGTAATGAAAATGTGCTGTTAATATTTTTTTTACCGAGTTGAAACAAAGTATAACTAAATGATCAGAGGAAAAAACCTATTTAAATATGTGATATGAAATAAAAGAAAATTATTATTTTATTTACAAAACTTGTAAAATTCAATTTTTTATTTCAAATAGTTGTCATAAACACAAAAAATTATCTTTTTTTTTCAGACAAAACATCGAGTTGTAACAGTAAAATACAAGACAATTTATTACTATTTTATGCACAAAAGACATGTATAATAAATTAAAAACATTAGTACGTATTTAAACAATGTATTAATAGCTTTTGGTCTTAAAAACTTTTGGTAATACGTCACATCTTTAGGACATGCGCAAGGTGATGACGTTTTATGCACATCTATTTCCGATATGGTTTTGACCTAGTTTTTCATTGTTTACGTTTCTATGGTGCATTGAAAAATTAAATGCACAAAAAATGTGTCATAATTGCAGGAAAAGAATACATAAATGACATAAGACCAAAACAAAATATAATCAAATGTTTATGATAATAGAAATTATCGAAGAATTGTTAGGGTGACGAACTTTCATACATCGGGATACCTAAAGAAAACCACAGACCTGTCGCAAGTCACTGACAAACTTAATGTTGTGTCGAGTACACCTCGCAATGAAAAGGGTTCAAACTCACAACTTTGGTGGTGATAGACACTGATTGCACAGGTAGTTGTAAATCCAACTACCATACGGTCACGACCACAATGGTCTCACTGCTAAAAATATGAGATATAAACTTACATTGATTTTATTACCAAATCCTGCATAGAATGGTTGTGTATACGCTGGAAACAGACTCCCTATATCCTTCAAACAGGCAATCTTAAACTCCTCTGGTTTCTTCTCAATAACTTCCCTGAAAAAAATCAAAAGTGAATAATCTTAATAAAAAATGTAGATATTAAATTTAGTGTTCTAGAATAACCTTCATCAGGTACACTCAAAGTCAAAATATTTGAAAGCTGAATAATTTTAAAATCTTTGGGAGCAAGAAAACCACAGGGTCTAAACAGGATCGGCAAAATAGGCTCCGGTCACCTATGCCTGAGGGAGGAGAACCTTAGCTTTAATAAAAATTACATGATTTAGGTCAATTAGGCACTGTAAATTTTAATAAAAAGATTAGCCATTATTTCCTATTATGTCTAGAATTTTGTAAATTTTATTGTCTAGAATACAATACATAACTCGATGTTGGACATGACGAAAATGAGTGCCACATGTTTGCTACACTCCTTGCTTGGCAAAAAAACCACCTTGTAGTAGAGCTACAGACGAATGACGGTATATTGTGAGTTTTAGCCCTGGCTGTATCTAAACAAAGACTGTAAAATTGGGTTACGGTTATGGTGTTAAACGCCACTTTCAACAATATTTTAGTTATATTGTGGCGGTCAGTTTTATTGGTGAAGGAAACCGCAGTACACAGATAAAATCCAGTCACTGACAAACTTTATCACATATTGGTGTATCAAGTACACCTGGCCATGAACAGGATTTGAACTCGCTATAAAATTAGTACCGGTATTTGCTGCTTCTCCTAATAGAAACAATTCTTACAAACAAAATCCACAGTTCAATTGCAAATACAAATCCAAGGTTCAATTGCAAATCAGATATGTAATTGAACTGTGGATTTTGTTTGTAAGAGTGTTTCTATAAGGAGAAGCAGCATATACCGGTACTAATTTAATAGAGGAGACTGCATGGACATGCTTAACTGTATTTATTTCTTACCTGTGAAAAGCACTGACTAGAGATGTTGGAGACAGAAGAAGAGGCCCCTCGGGGAGGACGTGTACCTCCTGTTTAATGCTCTTTAGTAAATCTTTTGTGACTTTTGATTGTCCTATAGCTCGTGCTGATAGGTAGAGAAACTTGTAACCATTTGTATTGATTGAGGTATAGAGTTGTGCCACGCCTGACTGTGACCAGTCTCGCCCAATAATAGGCAATATCTGTCCCAACACATCTGACCTATTTAAAAAGAAAACATATAATTTCTAATATTCTTATCTGACAAGATATATTCAAAAATAATCATAATCTGTATCAACATGTCTGGGCCCTTATGGTCATGAAATTTTCTAGTAGGAGTTTGGTATTTGTACTGGAAAAACATGCAATCAGATTGTCCTGTCTAATAAATGCAGTGTTCTGATTGGAGGATTGTGGAGTATGAGTATGAAATAGTACTCGAACATTTCATATTTGAAAACATTTGAATAAAACACATTTTATTGCTCCATTTAAGGTGATAACTTACACTTCAGGTAAAATTTGACCTGCTCGTTTAATGTTCTTATTTTTTTTGGCAGTGTGTTTGAATATATCCACTGTAATAAATATCAAAATTTTAACAAATTCCAACCAACAGACTCAGAGCTATAAATTCACTAGCCACACAGGGCATGAAGAATTATTTTTTAAGTCACTTGCCCAAGGGAAAGTGAAATAAAAATTTACTTTCCCTTCCAAATTTCTACTTTCCCGTCGAGGCCCACGAAGCCGGCCAAATTTATCAAGGAGGGTTTGGGACATGCCCCCACATGAACATTTTGAAATATTTAATGCAAAATCCTGCATTCTGTGCATAACTGAAAGGGTTTTGTTATTTGAAAATAAATTTATTTTTCTTACTTTGATTTTTGTGTGTTTATAAGCAATTTGAGATTTGAATCTAAATAAAACTACATTTTTGCTGGTTTGTGATTATTATTTTTGATAAATCTTGTTTTAATGCTCCTAGTTGTAACGTCTGGGAATTTTACAGAGGGTACAAAACATCTTTTCATTTTCGTACACAGAAATTCGGCCGACTATTTCACTTGAAACGAATGGTTCCTCTTTTCTTTATTAAGATCTATTATATTCACTGACTTCCGACCTCTCTATAGGCTGTGCCTACTGATATTATCTAATTTTTAATTTAGTTTTTATTTCAAAATATCTGTGAAAGTTCAACAAACCACAACATCGATATCTGGTACCTTGTGTACATACAATTTTATACCTTTACGTACGGAATTCAGGCTTAAATAAATCGTAAACCAGTTTCAGAAACTGATATATCTGATAACCGCAAAGTACAACAACAAGCAACAACGGACTTATAACACTTTCCCGACGGGAAATACCGATCAGCAAGTTACTTTCCCATGTTTTTTTTTATTACTTTTTTTACTTTCCCCGGGAAACAGGAAATGGTAATCTTCATGCCCTGCCACATAGCAGCTTTTCTCTCTGTGGTTTTGATCAAAGAGATGCTTGAAATCTGCATACAAACATATGATCAAAACGTTCAACTGATTTATCTCCCTGTAGTGTATGGTACCCCCTTAAGAAAGGATAGGGCTCAAGTTTGTATAATTTTATTTTTAAGCCCTTTCCCATGTCTACTATTAACTCATTCTAATTAAAATCATATGATATATTTTTAACATTTGACATAACTGCTTTAGTATACTCTTGTGAGTTTTTTTTAACATAGCCCACTGGCAAGATTTTGGTTAATATACAGTTCATCTGGTTGTAAGGTTACATCTGCTTGTATCAGATATAAATCTAGCCCAGTCTGTTTGATGTGTGATTTTAATCAGATTTCGACAATTATTCGGGGAGGGGCAGTAGGGGGGGGGGGGGTAATAACTTACTTTGTAATGGTACCATCTATATCAGACACTATAATCTTGTCATCGTATCTCCATAAATAGATATGACTAGCACATTTCTTTGTTCCTTGGAATTGTGTAGTAACTGAGTATTCTATGTCATTTACACCTGGCTGTAAGTTTAACTTTTTCTACAATAAATAATAGAGTAATTAATACAAAGCTAAATGAATTCAAATTCATATTTTCTACCAAACAAAAGTATTGAAATTAAAGTTCTCGTTTTTGCTATAAACTCCAATACTTCAACAGATCGTACGCTCAAAGCCAAATTATTCTAAAAATTTTGGGAGCAAGAATACCAGAGGGCCTAAACAGGATAGCCAAAATTGGATATGGCGAGGTGTATTCGATACAACACTATGTGATAAAGTTTGTCAGTGACTTGCGAAAGGTTGGTGGTTTTCTACGTGTACTCTGGTTTTCTCCACCTATAAAACTGACCGCCACGATATAACTGATATATTGTGTTAAACATCATAATTCTACCCACCCCCAACAAAATCAGAAGATGATCGAAAAACATCTATAGGAGTTACATGTAACCATTGGACAAGCAAAAATGAAGAGAATAATTCCTATGTTCTTAGCACTGGAATTAAAACCATTTTGCCTCATGACACTCCCTCTAGTGGTAAAAAATAACTACTGAACAGAGTATAAGAATCTAGATATTTAATTGCTAAAAATCATTCTGAACCTTTATCCTGTGCAAAGGACCATTGTTTTTATATTTCAGAAGGGTCAGAAAAATAGAATTTACATTACATGAAAAAGAGCTGTGTCTATGACAATGGAAAACTACAATAACTTTGACAATGCATGGTTAAACCCGTGATATGATAGCAAATATTTTGTAGTTCCATAAAAATATTGAAATAAACTTTCTAGTTGAATTTGCATTTCAAATTTCACAACAAGTCACACAGACAAGATTATTTAACTCTGAATTTAAAAAAAACAAAAACTTAATAGAATGGATTTTTTTGTAACCATTGATCAGGAATTTTGGTGAATTTCAGACAAGGGCCCAAATCTGAGAATGAAATAGGAATACAGTTACATTTAAAAAAACAGCCTGAATGTTTGTTGACATCTCTTAATGGAATCAACATTGTACTCACAATTAAGTCAGAGTCCAGTCTGATTGTCTTTTTACACGTTTCTACAGACTGACGCCTGTGTTGATAGTTTTTATCAGAGTCAGTCTCGGCTTCACTAGAGGTCTGGTCATCATCAGCAAGGCTGCAAGTAAAATCAAGATATATTTGTCTAATAAAAATATTCTCTAATATAACTGAATAGCATGAATGTGTGGCATTTCACAATATTTTGTCACCATGATATAGCTGAACAAGAAATATGTGCATCACAAAATACGCCCGTCTATATAAATAGGGTTTTTCCCCTTCCACAGGGGAATCATGTGGCCAAGTTTGGTCAAGATCCAATATACAGAACTAAAGTTATTGTGCGGAAATGATCCTGTTGTCAGAAATTCTATTTATAGTAATGGTGACCTTGACCTTTGACCTAATGACTCCAAAAAATTAGGATTCTTCCCCTTCCATAGGGGAATGATGTGGTCAAGTTTGGTAAAGATCCAATACACAGAACTAAAGTTATCATGTGGAAACGACCCTGTTGTCAAAAATTCTATTCATAGTAATGATGACCTTGATCTTTGACCTAATGACCCCAAAATAAATAGAGTTCTTTCCCTTCCACAGGAGAATCATGTGGCCAAGTTTAGTAAAGATCCAATATACAGAAGTAAAGTTATCGTGCGGAAACGATCCTGTTGTCAAACATTCTATTTATAGTAATAGTGACCTTGACCTTTGACCTAATGACCCCAAAATAAATAGGGTTCTTCCCCTTCCACATGGCAAGTTTGTGACCAAGTTTGGTAAAGATCCAATATTCCGAACTAAAGTTATCGTGCGGAAACGACCCTATTGTCAAAAATTCTATTTATAGTAATGGTGACCTTGACCTTTGACCTAATGACCCCAAAAATAAATAGGGTTCTTTCCCTTCCACAGGGGAATCATGTGGCCAAGTTTGAAAAAGATCCGATATACAGACCTAAAGTTATTGTGCGGAAATCTGTGTGGACGCCCGCCCGCCATACCCAATCACATAATACGGCCCGTCTCGAGACGGGCGTAAAAAAACTGCTAAGTTTGCATTAAACAACAATCAGTTACTCACTCACAATATATTAATCAGTTAAAACCAATATACCAATATTACGTTGACTCATTAGGTGAGAAAAAAAAATGTATAAACATTTATCATAACATTGAAATAATTGAAATAGTTGTTTAGAGTAGACTGCTTACATAAGTAAAAATAACATATAAATCCAGTCAGGGGGGGGTTTAAACAGACTGCTTAATGCAGATGTGAAATAATTCAAGATGAAAGTTATGACAAGTTCTTTACAAATGCACACCAAACTACGGTAAATATATTTGAAATCCCTTTAATGTTGTTAAAAATCAAATGAAATAACAGGAATCAGAATAGGAGTGATTGTTGTTTAATGCCAACTTAGCAATTTTTCAGCCATATCATGGCGAGAACAAGTTAATTTTCAGTGAGATGATGAGGTCCACTTTGTACAAAATCAATATGCTTAGTTGGATTTTTATAGTGCTGGCTCACTGAAACAACAGTCCATGCCTAAACATGTCGCCCCACTCGGACACATTATCCGAATTCTAAGCCATCAAGTCTTTATTTATTTATGTATTTTTTCTCCTAAAATATTATAATATATACCTGATATCTGTATTTTTCCTGATTTTCCGTGGGCTCCCTGATACACTTGGTGGAAGGCTGGTAGGGGGGGTCAATGTAGAATTAGGATCAGCCTACAATATATAATTATTACAACAATTAATACCTTTATTAATTATATGCAGAAGACAATAGACAATATTATTAAGAGTACAACCACTAGGGGGTCTATGTTTTTCTTTGAACAAATATAATTCTGCTTACAAATGTTACAGAAATAAACATGATGAACTGTGAGCTAATGCTCACTTATGATACCCCGCATATATGTTCAATGTGTATAAAAACCAACTAAGTCTGCAAACAGGAAGTAGGAATCTGAGGGGTCCAAAAACACTTCCCACAATATGGCATACCTATGTGAAGCTTGTGACAAAATATCAGATTTCTGCCATCAATAGTTGCTGAGAAAAATGCGATGAAAAATATCTTGGACAGACAGAGGTAAAACAGTATGCCCCCCTCCGGTGGAGCGGGGGTATAATAAATTGACCTGAAAGATGCAAAAAATAAACTAGAGGCTCCCAGGAGCCTGTAATCGCTCACCTGGTTTTCAATTTGATATCTAAAGTTGATAGAAAATGGGGGTGTTACACATAATTTTGAAAGTGGGCCACCGAAAGATCATTTCAACTCAAATTTCTGAGCAAAAGATTTTGATGTGATTTTTATCTCATAATATTCCTAAACGGAATAAACTGGCTGACAAAATCTCACAGAAAAACTCAGAATATATATTAAACTACTCATTGCCATGTAGCTGCAGCTCAAATTTGAGTTAATTTTGATTTGTAATAAAGCATAAATTGACAATTGAAGAAATTTCTATTATTAGTAACAGCAGCCATCTTGAATGGAGGGTGGGGCTGTAGGACACAATTTTGAAAGGGACCCACCCAAGGACCATCCCTGCCAGGTTTGGTTTAATTTGGTTCTGCAGTTTCAGAGGAGTTGATTTAAATGTGATCTTTTATCAAAATATGCCTAATTTGCATAATCGATATAAATCGGCTGAAAGAAAAATTTCACAGAAAAACCTGCAATATATGTTAAACTACTCATTGCGATGTAGCTGCAGTTAAAATTTGATCTCATTTTGACTTATACTAAAGAAGTAATGGACAAATGAAGAACTTTCTATTTTTAGTAACAGCAGCCATCTTGAATGTAGGGTGGGGCGGTCGGACACAATTTTGAAAGGGACCCATCCAGGGACCATCCCTGCCAGGTTTGGATTAATTTTGTTCAGCGGTTTCAGAGGAGTTGATTTAAATGCTATCTTTTATCAAAATATGCCTAATTTGCATCCTCGGTATAAATCGGCTGAAAGAAAAATATCACAGAAAAACCTGGAATATATGTTAAATTACTCCTTGCCATGTAGCTGTAGTTAAAATTTGAGCTCATTTTGACTTATACTGAAGCAGCAATGGACAATTAAAATTTCATCCCTCCCCTTTTTTCTATTTTTAGCTTGGCGGCCATCTTGGTTGGAAGTCAGGATCACCGGACAAAATTTTGGAAGAGGGCAATCCAAGGACCATGCCACCAAAGTTTAGTTTAAATTGGCCCAGTGGTTTTAGAGGAGTTGATTAAAATGCAAAAAGCTAACGACAGACGGACGACAAGACGACGGACGCCCAGTGGTAGCAAAAGCTAACATGACCCTTCAAGTCAGGTGAGCTAATAAGCTGACCCTGCAGTCTTAAACAAAAATTTTTTGTAAGATATGAAACAAAAACAAATGTTTCATGTCCAAAAAATTAATAATCAGCACATAACAAAGACAAAGAGATTTTTATTATAATAGATTCAAATATCTCTCTTTTCAAATTTTGCTGTTTTACGTTTGGCAATATTATACATTAAAAGAATGGTCATGACCTACTACTCTTGTTAGATGAGGATATTTCTGGATTAAGGTTAGGGTAATGGTGTTTAACGCCACTTTCAACAATATTTCAGTTATATTTAGGCAGTCAGTTTTATTGATGGCGTAAACCAGAGTACCCGGAGAAAATCACTCACAAACTTTATCACATAATGTTGTATCAAGTACACCTCGCCATGAGCGAGATTTGAACTCACAACTTTAGTGTTGATAGGCACTGATTGCAAAGGTAGTTGTAAATTCAACTACTATACGATCTGGACCATGGCAGATTCTAGTTATTTCAGAGTCTGACGCTAAAGTCTGAGACATATATTAATAACTCGTCGCCTTCTTACCATTTTAGATGAACCTATTTCCGAGTCTGACATCGATGTCTGTACGACATCTTTATCATGTGACGGATCAACAGCTTTTGACGATCGTCCCCATGAAAACCAAGAAGACACGCCACTTTTCTTTTCTTTCTTCTTTGGCATGTATTCATCTGCAAGTTTCTTCTGCGAACTCTGAAAAATTTGAATTTATTTTTTGTACTAAATTGTACAAGATTCTGATTTTTTAAGAGTGTTATTTCCTCAGGATTCATAATAGACAGAAATCTTACTTATAATATTTCCTCAGGATTCATAATAGACAGAAATCTTATTTATAATATTTCCTCAGGATTCATAATAGACAGAAATCTGACTTATAATATTTCCTCAGGATTCATAATAGACAGAAATCTGACTTATAATATTTCGTCAAGATTTGTATTCAACAGTCACTGTTGGAACAACGGCAAAATGACCACAAAAGACAAGCGACTGCTGTTTAAACCGGTCGATCTAAATTGTCAGCTAGGGTTCATTATAATATATGTACTACTGTCATCAGAGGGTAATTTGTTCCAAGAAAACATGGTGGCTATGTAATGTTGCATTATTTTGTAGCGATTTACAGTTAATTTAGTATTAAACTCATTCAATAATTTGATATCTCAAAGGTATCATACTTTTAAAACGTTCCTGTATATTTGTAAAAACTAATTTACCTCTTTAGTTTAACTAACCTCTGATAAATTCTTTTCAAATACAACATGAGCTAAGATGAGAGGAGCCGCTGTCTGCCAATTATAGAACCTGAAGATCAAAATAAAACTAAATAAAACATCAATAGAATTCCCTGTAATGTCATATAACAGCTAGCAGATGTATTCCCTGTAATTTCATATAACAGCAGATGTATTCCCTGTAATGTCATATAACAGCAGATGTATTCCCTGTAATGTCATATAACAGCAGATGTATTCCCTGTAATGTCATATAACAGCAGATGTATTCCCTG
>MJUT01005427.1:1049804-1066499 GCA_002080005.1 Gigantidas platifrons
GTATTCCCTGTAATGTCATATAACAGCAGATGTATTCCCTGTAATGTCATGTAACAGCAGATGTATTCCCTGTAATGTCATATAACAGTAGATGTATTCCCTGTAATGTCATATAACAGCAGATGTACATCTTAGCATAGCTCTACAGAAATAGTATGTGTTAGGGTTACGATTATGGTGTATACTCTTGTTAGATGAAGTTATTTCGGGATTATCTTGTTTATATGCCGCATGCAACAATATTTCAGCTATATCATGGTGGTCAGTTTTATAGGTGGATAAAACCGCCGGCCTGACGCAAGTCACTAACAAACTTTATAAGTGTTGTATCAAGCACACTTTGCCTGAGCGGGATTCGAACTCACAACTTTAGTAGTGACAGGAAGTAATATGCAAAAAAAATAAAATTAAGACAAAGTACAAAGAAAAATATTTCAAACATTTTTCAATATTTTCGTGGTTGTCGTCTTAAAATTGTTTTTTATCAACAAAAGCACTAACCATTCTATTGAATGATAAATACAAAGAACACTGCACAATGGTTCTGTCTTCAAAAAGTTATTGGCCAAAAAGATCGTCAGCTGCAGAACTTTGTCACCAATTACAAAATAGCAGTAAAAAACATCATTTGAAAAATAAAAATGTGCCCCTTACTAATAAATAATTATTTTTTTTTAATTTCGTCATATATATTATGAGGATGAACTAGTCAATATATTGTGTGTTGTGTTGTTGAAAATTGTGTTAAAGGGGAATTTGCGGTAGTACCTACCGCCAAAATTTGTGGGCGGAGCTTATCAGCAAAAATCTCTGTTGATATGAACAGCATATTTATGAAACTGCATGTCACATGACCAACGTGCACAAGGTCACATACCTCAGAAATTTGAAGTGATTTTTGTAGGTTTTAGACTGATAAAGAATATTATTTTTAATAAGACTAAAAGTTTCGTAGGGAGGAACACTAGTGACCATGCCTGTCAAATATTTTGCACTAAAAGTAACTATGAAACAGTGTATCATTGATTTTTCCTCCTAGAGATGACCGTGGCCAAAATAATGAAGAAACTGAATGTTTGCTCTGCCCACAGCTATTTATACCCACGCTCCCGCTTTAAACACCAAAAACCATCAATATATTGTGCTTTGGTGTAGTGTTATTTCTATGAAAACAAATTTCAGTATATTCTGATTAAATCTACGGTAACTTACTTTTCACCGATCCGGATAACCAAGTCTGGATTGCTGATCATGTTGAAATTTTCACAGAGGTCATCAAAGGTTACAATCTTTTGCATAAACTTCTCAAGAGTGACTCCCTCCGACAACCCACCACATAAAGACATGGAATACATTCCTAGATGGTTGACCTCTGACCTGAGGAAACTGACAGGAGGACCACACACGGCACCTTCTACGGAGTGAGGTGACACAGGAAGTGACGCCCCGCGCCCTGACTCTGTATCATCTTCTCTCTCCTTGATTGTATGGAACTGTGATTCATGAAATCTATAAATAGAATTAACTAAATCTATAAATAGAAATATACATGTTATACTGTACATTTTAACATAAATAAGGTTAGATTAGATATTAAACAAATGTAACCTTAATACTGGACGTGTACTGTAGTATCTATTAACTTGATCATCTGTAGTTTTTGTACTACCGTAAGTCCTTTAATTTGTATTTTTCAAGATTTAAAAATAAGTATTGTCCAATTTTTCCCCCCTAAATTGCTTAAAAAAACTGTACTAGGTTACACACAACAAAAGCCAAAATTAACAAGCTTTTCTTGGGATATACAAATGTACATGTACTTCAACATTCTATTAATTAAATGATCCTGGGATATACATGTACTTCAACATTCTATTAATTAAATGATCCTGGAATATACATGTACTTCAACATTCTATTAATTAAATGATCCTGGGATATACATGTACTTCAACATTCTATTAATTAAATGATCCTGGGATATACATGTATTTCAACATTCTATTAATTAAATGACAAACAGAGTGAGTGATTGTTATTTAACACCAAGTGAGCAATTGTTTTTATCTATACACTAGGGCCATCAAAGTATTAATTTCCTTGGCAAAGTATTAATTTCCGTGACAAAGTATCAATTTTTAATACATTTCTGCAGAGATTCAATGTGAAAAGTAGGGATTAATACAAAATCCCAGAGATTAGGCTTGCATCGAGAGATTAAGACTTACATCGTAAAATTAATACTTTGCAGTTCAATTTAATACGGTACTTTATTTGGCAGGATTTAATCGATAATCTTTATATATGATTATCTTAGCTACATGTATATACATTGTAACAATTTTTATTTTTCAGATCAACACTCTTGAATTGAAATTTTATAGCTGCTTGCTGACAACAGTGGAGATACTATCTGACTCTGAGCCAGCCAATAATTCCTCATACTTCTTAATGCTCCATGCTTTGAGGAACAACAACAAATTCCAATTTTGTGTGTTTGACTTGACGTGACTAGGATTTGAGCCAGAGACAAGCAAGCTAACCATTATGCCACTGAAGAGGTCTAAATAAACGTGACAACAAAACAATGTATCATGTAACATTGCCGAAATATCTGAGAGCTTTTTTTTTATTTTTTCATAAGCTTGTGTTGTTTGTCAACTTGGTGTTGGTCAGATTATACAACAGGAATTAAGTAATTTTGGCATATAGTGTTTAATCAAGAATTAACTCTCTTGTGCAAGAATTTACTCCTTTAAGCAATATTCTGTAATCATGAGTTAACTCCCTTAGCAATAGACAAAAGTAAACACCCTCAGGCAATATCCTATAATTAAGAAATAACTCCTTAAGGGTATGATTCGTTATGAAGAGTTATCTCCCTTACTCAAGTATGTTCTGTTATGAGTTAACTCCCTTACTCAATGATGTTCAATCGTAACTACTCGGCCATTCTCGCTACCCTGCAAATAACCTCGTATGCATTAGGTGTATAAATCGTACTACTTTTCACATGTCAGTTACATGAAAGTTTGATAAAGTTATATTTTAAACAATTTTCTATATTTCAATTATTTTCATGGATAAAAGATAAAGTTTTAATTAGTTTTGCATGATTAAAGATTTTACGTAGTAAGTCTTCCATATTGGATTTTCGTGACTATATTTTTATGCAGCTTATATATAATTATTATATAGATAGGTGTGAATTATGGAGATTTATCAGTGAAATAAATTCCGGTATTTCACATGTGAAATATCAGTTTTTTCCCGCCAGAACTACTTTTAGACAACTATAAGTGTGGTGGTTACGTCCCTTGTTGTGTTACGGTGAATACACACGATTGTAAACTGAAACAATTAAACAAATGAAAATAAAGTTGTAGTACTTTTATAAATGATTTTAATTGAATCATTTTATTTATACATTAAAATCAAACACTTGTTTATTCTAAATCGAATCATTTCACTAGCATAACACAACAGATTTAAATATAAACAAACGGCAATGTTAAAAGTGCATTGTAGATTGTCAGTTTCCTTTCACTGCCCCTTTTCAATGAAAAATCGTCTTTTTTTTTCTTTTTCTTTTTTTTTTCCATCATAATATAATTTATTCAAAATCTCCTGTTTACAATAACCTTGATGGCGCAGGAGCACACATTAAGGGTCCCTGTTTTACATTGTCCAGGGGTAGCAAGTGAAAAAAAAAATTAAAAAAGAAAAAAGAAAAAAGAAAAAAAAAAGTCCACTTAAACCTATTTCATCATAATATACACAATTAGATGATACAATTATTACCATTCATTAGCTATATGTCCATAAATAATAAATAATCATATGTTATTCCGAATAAGTTCTAATTTGTTTCTATCAATTTCATTAATATATATAGATTCTCCTTCAGTTGCCCGTGGGTTACGATATTTCTCCACGCGAGAGAGTTAAATTTAAAATTTTAACCACGAGCCGTAAGGCGAGTTGTTAATATGTTTAATTTAACTCTCGAGAGTGGAGAAATATCGTAACCCACATGGGCAACTGAAGGAGAATTTGTTTCTCCCATTATTTAACACGAACTTTATTTCAAAAGCCGTCAAACGAGTCAAATGCGGGGAAAGGCACGAGACATTTTAATTCTCTAGAGGATTACAGATTTTTCCACCACTGGTTCAGCGGGGTTAAAATGACGTCATAATGGGAGAAGAGAAGTTTGTAATGTGCATTGTAAATGTTTTTTCAAATTATTTTTCCAAGTGTTAAAAATTGTTTGATTTCCAATTCGGGATTGGTTATATTTCACCTTATTAAGTATTTTCCATATTTGAACAATCTTATAATAAAAAAAAAAAAAAAAAAAAAAAAAAAAAAATGTCTGATTATTTTGACGCATATACGGCAGCTGTAGTCTCCCAATTTTTAGAAGAAAATAATTTTGACTTGGAAAATGTGGAAATGCCAGAATTTAATATTCTAGATGTCCAAACAAATGTTCCAAATTCCAATGGCAATACAAATGAAAATGCATCAAACTAAAGCCCAGCCGGGTAGATTTCAGAACGTTTCATTTGAGGACATTAGTTCGAATTCTGTTACACATGAAATACACACGATCGGACAATAACACATCGTGCCTGGTTCCACAGATAAATCGGACTGACACGAGTCACAATTGCAATGAATTTTTCCACAACAACTTTACAAATCCGCCCATATTCAAATAAAATTCAGAAACTCGTCCTTCATTTAAATTTTCAACTTTTTTCATCGAAGAGGCAACATTTGACTTGTTTGAATGTGCGGCCATATTGATTACACACTATCATTGCTCGTAGATTCATACGCGTGGAATGAAATATACAAATAAAATAAAATAAAATAAAATAATATAAAACTAGAACTGTCCGCATAGCGGGACTAATACCCCCCGCTTCACTCTGACTGTGTCCAAGATTATTGAAAACTAAGTCTACACGGAAAATATATTATTTGTCAAATTATAATATTTAATCACATTCAACAAAAATAAAAACGTCGTAGCATAAAAACTGTAAGAGGAGTTGCACGGACAAACCATGTACCCTTTCAGCCAAATTCACAAATAAAAAAAATTAACTAAGTTCAACAATCTATATTTTTTGGTAAAATTCATGAAAATCAAAATCCTTACAACATGCACATCTTTGATGAGTACAAATGTTCTGCAATGTAAAAACTTCCTAACTTACAAACTGTAGGAGGAGTTGTGCAGACAAACCATGTACCCTTTTTGCCATATTCACACAAAAATGGCTAAGTTCAACAATCTATATTTTTGGTAAAAATTCATGAAAATCAAAATCCTTACCACATGCACATCTTTGATGTATGCACAAACGATCTGCAATATAAAAACTTCCTAGCGTAAAAACTTTAGGAGGAGTTGCGCGGACAAACCATGTACCCTTTTTGCCAAATTCACCAAAAAATGATTAAGTTCAACAATCTATATTTTTGGTAAAAATGCACAAAAATCAAAATCCCTACCACATGCACATCTTTGATGTATGTACAAATGATCTGCAAAATAAAAACTTCCTAGCGTAAAAACTTTAGGAGGAGTTGCACGGACAAACCATGTACCCTTTTTGCCAAATTCACCAAAAAATTACTTAAGTTCAACAATCTATATTTTTGGTAAAAATGCACAAAAATCAAAATCCTTACCACATCCACATCTTTGATATATGTACAAATGATCTGCAAAATAAAAACTTCCTAGCAGAAAAACTGTAGGAGGAGTTGCACGGACAAACCATGTACCCTCTATGCGGACAGACGGACGGACAGACAGACAGGGTGAAACCTATATACCCCCCAAAACTTTGTTTGCGGGGGGTATAATAAATTTTGGAAGTCTATATAATAAACAGTATAACTAATCGTAGATTTTGAATATCAAAATAAGACCACTCGTGACCAAATACCCATTAAGGATTAAACTCGTGGACGGAAAAGTTCCGCCCACTCGTTTAAACCTTATGCGTACTTCGGTCACTTGTGGTCTTATTTTGATATTCAAAATCTACGATTAGTTATACTATATTTAACTTCCGGTAAACAATTTAAGAAGAATTTCTCCTATTTGCATATGAGGTTATTTGCAGGGTAGCAAGAATGGCCGAGTAGTTACGATTGAATGATGTTCTGTTATGAGTTAACTCCCTTACTAAATGATTTTCTGTCAGGATTTAGCTCCCTTAGTGAAATGATATGGAATGTTATGTTTTTAACCACACATTGTTAATAGCATTAATAAAACACTGTTTTAGATAATAACTGTACAAACATTAGATAAATATAGATTCTCCTACTGCTACCCATGGATTATCATATTTCACTACTCAAGAATTAAAGTTCGAGCAGAAGGAGAATCTTTTTCTCATATGACCAAAACATCAAAAAATATTTTTAAGTGTTTGTTTCTCTGTTGTTAATGACCATTAAAAGGAATTTGCTAGAATTCTCATGCATAAATTTAAAAATTTAAAAATATTCCAAAAACTGGTTAAATACACTAAGAATTTGAGAAAAAGGAATGTATAAATTCAGAAAAGATTTGAAAGACCTGAGCCATGAAGCATGCATGACAAGACATACATAAACAATAGATAGACATATCAATCTTTAACCTTTAACCTCTAATACATAACTAGCACTGGATGACTATTTAATCACAAGGTCTTAAATATGACAATTTTTGCTATCATTTTTTGTGTGCATTTTTTTTTTGGTAAATAAAACTTTTTATTCCTCGTGAAATCAGTGATAGAATTTGAAAATATATAAAATCCAAGAATATGAGATGGGAATTTTTTTTATATAAAACATTAATTCTATATCTTCATGTTTGTCATGACCTCCTCCATGTTATACATGATATACCTCTAGTTTATCTTCCTCCTCTATTTATTGATGCGCCTGTGCCAAATGAGGAGGGTGGGTGTGTCATGTATATAGATATATATGGGTTGGGGGAATCAATGGTCAACAAATCCACCAATAATTAACAACCTTTAGTTTAATTTAGTCAAATGTGTCCAACAATTAATATGAATGGACCATACTACAGTATCCACGGAAACGACCTAATCAGGTTCTAGATAATGAACTTTGATTGTGTTTCTGCCCATATACAGTCCTCATGATAAGCACCGGTCCTCCGGCCCAAGACCAGTAAAACTTTGTTTGGAACAGTAAATTTTTCAGTTTTTATTTAGAACCATATAAAAATAAACTCAAGAATTTGATTCGGTCTAGTAAATTCAAATTTTCATTTTGAGGACTGCATATGTACTATCATAATTAGCATAATAAGAGAGACAAACTGAAAGGTCAAGAGGTTAAATAATAGGAGGAAGAAAGAAGGTAGAAACTTAAAAGTAGTACATATTTACTTACAAATATGACAGTCTTAAAAAAAGAATAGAAAAACAAAACAATAAATATGAAGCAATAGAGCATAGCAATATAAAATAATAAAAAAAATAATAAAAATATTACACGAAGACCATCTTGTGTCTGTCTTGTATCAAAATACTACATTTCCCCCCACCCCCCGCATATTACAAAAAGGTTTTACAATATTCCCGAGATGGTTAGGGCTTATGGTTGTGGTGCTTAATGCTGCTTTCAACAATATTTCAGTTATATCGTGGTGGTAAGTTTTATTGGTGGAGGAAACTTAAGTACCCGGAGAAAACCATTGACCTGTCCCAAGTCACTAACAAACTCCTGAGATGGTACCATGGTAATTAAATTAAAAAGGTGGCGACGAAATTGATTAAAATTACATCCGCGGTACTAATAGAATCTGATTATATATATTGTACATTTGATAACAACACAGACAAATTTAAATGTACTGACAAAGTGATCCTTATTTGCCTGTGAAGCTAGTAAAAATAAGCATAAAAAGCTGGATTTGCAAAAAAAGCATCATATTACCATTTTAACATGCAATAAAGTATTACTCACTGCTCCGAGAAGCTTTTTTTTCAAAAATTGTTTTTTTAGTACATAAGCAACATGTGTATAAGTTCTCTAACTCTCTTAAAGACAACGCTTTACATTCATTAACATTCAAATCTATCAAGCATGCGATGTGACATTCAAGCAAATGTTTCAATCAATTATTTAAAGAGGGGAAGCAAAGGGAGATAATCCTGATCAATAATCACATGGCTGTCAAACCTCTTTGTGATTAATCTCTGCCTCTCCTCTTCAAATAATTAAATATTACAACAGAAAAAGCTTAAAGAAGAAAAAGCAACATGTATAAGTGACGAAGTCATTCATAATTTGCATAAACGAACAAAAACAATATCACTTATAGTGCTTCGGAAACTTCATGTCTAAGAAGTCAAGTCATAACTTAACAAGAGGCTCACATGAGCCTGTATCACTAACCTTCAGTCCTCATGATGACCACAGGTCCTCTGGCCCAAGACCAGTAAAACTTTGTTCGGACCAGTAATTTTTTCAGTTTTTATTTAGAGCTATATAAAAATAAATGACCTTCAGAAAAATGTGAAAAAAAGTTTGACGACGACTTTTCATGATACTAAAAGTTCACTTGGTGTTTGGGTCAGGCGAACTAAAAATTTACCGTTTTGGGAAGTATAACTTTGCTACATCAGGACTCATCTCTTCTAGGTTAAGATCATCTAGATAAATTCCTTCCATCTCTGGTTTGTGTCTGACGTTCCTGGTAGTCTTCATGAACTGGAACAATCCTGATGATGACTGCTTGTTATCTGAAAAAAACAAAGTCTGACTCAAAAATATAGTCTTCGTGCTAACCCACTTGTCTGAAGCCCAGGACAAGTAGAACTGGATTGCGACAAGTGAAAATTATGAAAGAATTTGTTTGAATAAATAGAAAAATTTTCTAAATTTGGTTTTCGGGCGAGTAGGTGAAAAAATATTAATGCAAAACTGAAATACGTCATTTGTACAAGTTTAATACCAGGTAAGTAATTGTTCAGCTTTATCATGGTGAGAACAAGCTACATTTTAATGAGATGATAATGATGTCTACTTTAACTAGACCAACAAACTTAGTTGGATTGCATAGTGCTAGCTCACTGAAACAATAGTCCGCGGATAGAAATTCAGACACATAATCTTGATTCTGACCCAATTCAACTAGTCGTTGCTCCTACTCCGTATTGCTATGTGCTAGGGGTGTAACGATACACTTTTTCCACAAACAATACGTATTGCGATATTTGATATGTATTACGATACGTATCACGATACGTTTTATAGGAAACTGTAACTATTCCTTCACTCGACATGGGTGCTGCCATGTAGTTTTTTTTATATGAGGTCTCTTACATACTAGCGGAAATTATAAATATTTGATATTTGACTAATTAATTTTAAAAGTGTAAATTAATCGATTCACTTTTCTCAAAATATTAATTTAATGATCACCAAAAGAAGAAAACGGAAGTTCAACACTACGTATCGTGCACCGAACCGTCCCCAAAATAATCGTGATTTCAGTACATACGGTGAATCGTTTCCCCCTTACTGTGTGCTTAGCAGAGAAGTAGCAAATACCAATTTCATTGTCTTTGGCTTGACCGGACCAGGGATCGAACCCACGATCTACCGAACTCGAGGTGAGCATGCTAAACAATACTCCATTGATGCAGTTACATTGTGTCATATTATATTACATAAAGTTAGGTTTAAGTTTATGGTGTTTAATGCCACTTCCAACAATATTTCAGTTATATCATGGCAGTAAGTTTTATTGGTGGAGGAAACCGGAGTACCCGGAGAAAACCACCGACTTGACATAAGTGACAAATTTGATCAAATAAAGTTGTATTGAGTACACTTCGTCTGAGCAGTCTTCGAACTCACAATGTTAGTATAAATAGGCACTGATTACACAGGTAGTTATAAATCCAACTACCATACGATCACGACCATGACGGCCCCTATATTACATAAGGATATAAGGACATGCGTGATGTAATGAACTGGGTTCAATTCCAGTATTGTATCGTTTCAGGTCAAGGAACAAAACTCTTTACGACCAACCAACAGCAAACTCATATACATAGTTTAGAGAATGATGTTACCTAATTTATGGCTACTCCGTACTAGTTGTGTCTTGTCTGTAGAAGGCAAGCCATCGACAGGTAAATCTATTGGTGACTTCCTTGGTAAATTTCCCCACTCCCACAGTGTCGAATCTTCATCTGTGAAGAAGGTCTGTTCCACGGTCTGTCGACACTCAACTTCTGTGTCACTCTTTGGTGATGGTGGTCTACTTCCTACTGGGCTGAAAGTTTAAATTTTCAAATTAGGGTTAGTGTTAGGATTATGGTGTTTAATGCCACTTTCAACAATAATTCAGTTATATTGTGGTCAGTTTTATTGTCAGAGGAAACCGGAGAAAACCACTGAAATGCCACAAGTCACTGACAAACTTTATCACATTATGTTGTATCGAGTACCCCTCGCCTGAGTGGGATAAGAAATTACAACGTTAGTTCACTTTTATAGTTATGGTTACCTACCTACTAACTGGTGACATTTCTGTGTAACTGAAGACATGAGGGAAGCTGTCGTATGACTCGCCCATCGAGTCTGGACACTGATCTGAATCTATCATATGTATGACTACCTACCTACTAACTGGTGACATTTCTGTATCGCTGAAGACATGTGGGAAGCTGTCATATGACTGATGACTCGCCCATTGAGTCTAGACACTGATCAGTGTCTATCATATGTATGACTACCTACCTAACTGGTGACATTTGTGTATCGCTGAAGACATGAGGGAAGCTGTCGTACGTCTGATGACTCGCCCATTAAGTCTAGATGCTGATCTGAGTCTATCATATGTATGACTACCTACCTACTAACTGGTGACATTTCTGTGTCTCTGAAGACATGAGGGAAGCTGTCGTATGACTGATGACTCGCCCATTGAGTCTTGATACCGATCTGAGTCTATCAAATGTATGTCTATGTATGTCATACATATATATATATATCTACTAACTGGTGACATTTCGGTGTCGCTGAAGACATGTGGGAAGCTGTCATATGACTGATGACTCGCCCATTGAGTCTAGACACTGATCTGAGTCTATCATATGTATGACTACTTACCTACTAACTGGTGACATTTCGGTGTCGCTGAAGACATGTGGGAAGCTGTCGTATGACTGGTGACTCGCCCATTCTCTTGTACGCTGTATAGCCGTCTCCTCCACAGAAGGCAGGCTTACTGATTTGTGGATTGTAGGAATCATGGGAAGATTAGCCAATTCTTCGTCTGATGATACATCATCAATTTCAAAGATTTCGTTCTCTTCTGTCTTGGGTTTTAGATTCTCATTTTTCCGCTTCATTGATCTTTTTCGTCGAACCTTTTTGGTTTGTTCATTTGATTCAGTGACGTCTTCTTTTATCTAAAAAAAAAAAATACTTATGTATATATTGGCTGACTTCATTAATAGGTGTAAAATATAAAATAATAATTTAGAGGGGAACAGTTTGGATTTAATCAAATTGATCCAGTCATCGAAATGAAAATTTGAACTTACTGGTCCAAATCAAATTCTTGAATTTACTTTTAAATAGTTCTAAATAAAAACTGAAAAATTTACTGGTTTTAGTCTGCAGGATCAGTGCTCATCATGAGGACAGTTCATAGTTTATTTCTTCATTTTCCTATAGGGTCATGCACTATGTAGTGACAGCCATCTATGATTTCTGATCGACACAACAACAAAAAATTTGCAAAGGACCCGACAAAAACATTCCGAGATTGTTGGCTGTCAGATGGTTTTGTGGTTTCAGATTAGAACAATTAAACCATTTCCCTACAGGGTCCTGTGATAAATTTGTCCTTTGGTTTTGGCCATCTTGGATTTCCAAATGACACAAAAAATAAAATTTTTGTAAGGGACCATCTTCATGTACAGTTGGGTTCTTCTTCTTTTTCTTCTTCCAAGTACAGGACTAGACTCTGAGGATAGAGTGTGTAATGTCTTTTTGAGAAAAAAACATTTTTATTTTCCCATAAGATCCTATATTAAAACTGTGTCTTGCAGTGCTGACTATTTTGGATTTCCGATCAAGAAAATTACATAAACTTTTAAGAGGTCTGTGTAAGGAATATTCCTACCAAGGTAAAATTCCACCACACATGAAGTTTTGAAGAAGACAATTTTCAAAATATAAGCCAATCAGAAGGTATAATTTGCCATAGAAGCCATGTTGAAATTCCGAATATAAAGTAAAAGAAGTCATGTTAATATATTTGAGTGGCACAATATGTCTATATATGTGAACTGCTGCATTAAATATGTTGGTGTAGTGTAAAATAGACATCATCATCTCATTAAAAAGTACATTTTTCTTGCCGTACAAGACTTTAAAAATGTTCACTTGGCTCCCAACAATTGTTATCTCCTTTAATTATTTGTTGCTTTATACCTGTTCCGTATGACTGCTGCTTTCTTCAATCTTTTCTCTGTTTCTCTTGGTTTTCTTCCGTTTCTCTCCTAGATATTTTTTCTTCATGTCCATCACTCCCTTCTCCATCATGTCCTCACTCTGAGGCATTGGTGAGGTTGCCAGATGAGGTGGTATTTCCTATTGAATTAAGCAAAAACATTAATGATTATGAAATGAAAGCATTATAGAAATAGTTCTAAAGAACACATTCAACCCTGTATTAAGAGGTCACTTTTTGGACAAAGAAAAAGTGGTCTTTTAAGACAGGTGACCTCTTAAATGAGGTTCAATACATTATATGAAATTTTCTATGACAGGACAAGAAAAAGGTGACCTTTCAATACAGGTGACTGCTTAATAGAGGTGACAGCAATGGCATGTTTGACTGGAGGTCTATAAATATAGTTTAGATCTCTACCTAGGTGTAACAAGCTTCCTAGTATAAGTGTCATACTCATACCCATTAAATCGTCCAATCAAAACCCTGTATTAATTGGATATGACGTTCTGATTGGATGTTTTTCGAGGACCAGTACAAAATCTTACTCAAAAGTTTAATGATTGTAAGACCTGATCCTGTACAGTTTGATATCATCTGTTTCAAGTGGGTTTTCTCAGAGTTTTATTGGTTCTGATGAAATCTTGGATTTTAATTTAACCTCTGTTTTGATTCATGATAACTCGAAGTTTTGTTTGTTCACAGTATATAATTTGTCTCTTTGACTTCAATAAAACTATGTTCAATCGAAGTTCTTAGACTAGTAATAATCTGCCATCAACATTATTATTTTGATTTCTTGCACTCAACCAATTCAAAGTCTGACAAGCCAAAATATTAAAAATAATGGAAGAATGTGTCCATAGTACATGGATGTCCCTGCTGCCAGCTAAAGTAAACAGGGACATAACCCAACAATGGAAAAAGTGGCAAAGTCTGAAATCGAACTTGGCCTTCCTTGTATCAATTTCAAATAATTTGCTTAAGAAGAATTTAAGTTATTGTGCAGAAACTGAATGCGAGATGCACTGATGCACATAGGTAAAACTTAATGCACCCAATGCCTAGCAGCAGAGGAATAAAAAAAAAAAATTCTCCAAAACCTAACACTTTTTGGTTATGGCAGATTAAGGTGGGTCAGTAAAAAACAATCCAATATTTTTTATGCTTGGTCTAAAAAGATCATTTTATGATAGTTTTTTTAAGATCATCAAATTATAAATTATTTCACAAACCTCCACATTTTCTTCTGTCAACAATTTTGTAACAAAGAAAGCCTCTCCTGAATCTCCTAACTTCATGTGAAGATCTATGGGCTGTCCATTGATCTCAATGTCAACCTAGAAAATAAAGGGGACAGTCACGTTAGTATTAACGCCATCGTTGAAAAAATACTGGTTTGTCGTAATATTATTTACAAATTGATCGCCATGCCAACCTAGAAAATAATGGGGACAGTCAGTCATCCTTATAAAATTAATGATTTGTCGTAACATTATTTACAAATTGATCGCCATCCCATCCTAGAATACAAAACAAAAATTATTTTTATAAAGAAACATGGTTTCACTTTCCAAAAATAACAGATTTGTCCCAAAAACTTTTAAATAATTTGGCTTTCCAATCTTTTGATTTTGATGGTACCTGATTTCCCCTCTTACAATGTACAAGGCCACTCCCACCAAAGATCACCCGTAATGTCTTATCAGGCCAGGCCCCGGCGCCACAAAACTTGAGAATTTACTTAAGTCTGAGAATATTCTCAAATAAGGAAATACTCAAATTTGATTGGCTGAGAACACAGATTTGAGCAAAAAAAGTTTGCTCAGCAAAGAAAAAGTTTTGTGGCATCGGTGCTAGATGTCAAATGCATTTACCAAAGTAAAATACTATAAAATTGTCCCTGTCAAGAGGAAGACTACAGTAGGACTCCAGCAGGGTTCACGAAATTGCAAAATTCAAAACTGTCTACTTGGTGAAGTTTATTTTTATGCTTGTAATACATATATATTATACTCGTGGTTAAAATATTTGGGTACAAAAAAAAAAAAAAAATCAAATTACAGACACTATATGTTTAAAGAAAATAAACTTTAGAGAATACCGAAGGGGCAATCAAAATGGACAATCCAGAGAAACTGGCAACAACAAAAATACAAAAATGTAACCCAAAATCACAACTATATTCAAGTCAAATAAATTTATCAATGCTTATAAACTTTTCATTGAGAGAAGTATGACATTTTTTTGGCAAGTGGATTTTAAACATTGTAATAAATGTCGGTGTCAAAACCCTCAGTGTTACTTCCTACATGCTGTATAAGAAATATAAATAGATGGAATTGGTAATTATTACATGCCAACCAGTCAGATACCTCAATAGATAGCAGGACTTTTCACAGCAGCTGGGAACAGGGAAAACTGCCCGTCTAATTGCATTTTTTTCCCCGGTTAATTTGTTCTCAAAAATGAAAATGTCAAAGTGAAAGTAAAATATGACTTTGTTTTGCAAACTGATTTATCTTTTGCAATCTAAATTGCTCAAATCAGGAATCAAAATAAAGGGAAAGAATGAAAAAAAATTGTGAATTTTGCATGATTTTAGAATATTTTTCATTGGAAAAGGGTTCATTTACCTGATCCTGACAAACTGAAAAGGCTAGAAAAATTCCTTCCCATCTACTTTAGAATTATTACCCCCTACTTGAAAATGAGTGGAATGTCCTGAGATAGTGGTACCAATATAACTAATTATAGCATAATTGATATTAATAGGTACATTATCATGTTTATCAGACAATCATGTCTGTTTTTATTAAAGAATATCTATAGAAGACTATCCTACTACAGTACCTACATTTATTTGTAGTATACAGATGTTGTTGTTTACCAAAACAAATTGCCATTCATATATAATGTTGTTGGTTTCTCTGTAACACAATATAACCGGCCCAATTAAACAGCCCTTTTCTTTATCCCCATTAAATTGTTGAGTTCCATAAAAAAAAATATTTTACTCAATTTTTTTTAAGCCGGCCCAACTAAATTTACAGTCCTTTAACCCCAATAAAATTGTTGAGTACCACAGAATTTTTTTTTCTTTCATTAAAAAAGCCCAGATTTTTTAAAGAAAGTTTATTTCAGTATTAATATTTGACAGAAAAATATATATTTTGCCTATTTACCAACCCACTTGAAAAATATTAATGTGTGGGATTGATTTAAATTTTACCTGGCATGTACCCAATAAAATATTTCCAAGAAATAAATGTTGTCTTGATATACCAAGAAGTCTATTTTTTCACCTTTTTCCAAGAACATTCATGACAATAGTATAATTTGGGTTTAAAAAAAAAAAATTTACCTGGGCAAAAAAATAGGTAGCATATTCATTTTGGTAATATACATGATGTATATGGAAAATTACAAGATGAGAAACCAACTTGCTAGTACATTGACATTCTCTATCCAGAGTTGTCGTTCCTGCTATGATACACAACATCTCTGTCAATGCTCATTACACAAGATTTTTGTAAAATTTAGAAACAGTAAAAAAAATCTACTTAAAATTGTTTTAATTATTGTAAATATCAATAAAGATGAAAATAAATCACTCATTTCAAATCAATTCTCTCTTAAAAATGATTTGTGATCGTTTTTAACTTTTTAATTTTTACCTCCACAAAATAGTTCTCCAAGAAGTGGGGGGTCAAATCATTTTTAAGAGAGAATTGATTTGAAATGAGTGATTTATTTTCGTCTTTATTGATATTTACAATATTTAAAACAATTTTAAGTACATTTTTCTTACTGTTTCTAAGTTTTACAAGAATCTTGTAAATTGAGCGTTGACAGAGATGTTGTGTAGCATAGCAGGAACGACAACTCTGGATAGAGAATGGTATATTGAAGGGAAAAAAATTTACATTTGTAAAACACCGATATTATCATAGAGGGGTATGGGAGAGTCAACATTGCTGATTTCTCATTCTTTCTTCATTGTAATAAAGGTGTTTTGTATGATTTCTCATTCTTTCTTCATTGTAATAAAGGTGTTTTGTATGATTTCTCATTCTTTCTTCATTGTAATAAAGGTGTTTTGTATGATTTCTCATTCTTTCTTCATTGCGATAAACGTGGTTTGTATGATTTCTCATTCTTTCTTC
>MJUT01005427.1:1066616-1081925 GCA_002080005.1 Gigantidas platifrons
TGTATGATTTCTCATTCTTTCTTCATTGTAATAAAGGTGTTTTGTATGATTTCTCATTCTTTCTTCATTGTAATAAAGGTGGTTTGTATGATTTCTCATTCTTTCTTCATTGTAATAAAGGTGTTTTGTATGATTTCTCATTCTTTCATCATTGTAATAAAGGTGTTTTGTATGATTTCTCATTCTTTCTTCATTGTAATAAAGGTGTTTAACAGTAATACACCCAGACCACTACATCTAATATTTCAGTCAGCAGTTATATCATGGCAGTCAGATTTATTAGTGGAAGAAACCAGAGTACCCGGAGAAAACCACAGACTTGCCACAAGTCAATGACAAACTTTATATAAATTATAACACAATGTCGTATCGAGTACACTCCACCTGAACAATATCCGTACTCACAACGTTAGTGGTGATAGGCACTGATTGCATAGGTAGTTATAAATCCAACTACCATACGATCACAGCCACGACAGTCCCTCTTTCTTCATTGTAATAAGAGGTTTAACAGTAATACAATACATGTTTGAGGAGGGCAACGGTGGACAAAGCCATATCAGCTAAATTTCTAAAATTATTAAAAACGAAATTGAAGTTACAAACAGTTCTATATTCATAATATTCTTGCTCCAAAATAAATTTGTGTCTCTCAGGCC
The DNA here is from genome assembly GCA_002080005.1 of Gigantidas platifrons. Taxonomy (NCBI): domain Eukaryota; kingdom Metazoa; phylum Mollusca; class Bivalvia; order Mytilida; family Modiolidae; genus Gigantidas; species Gigantidas platifrons. The sequence goes on from MJUT01005427.1 coordinate 1,067,276, forward strand.
CATTTACATCCATATCCTTTCCTACTAATAGCCACTTTCATTTTGTAAAGGTAACAATCCTGACTTACCACTTTCTCCTTCGATCGCAGAACACCCAATTTGCCAAATCTGACATGGAAAGGGGATGATTTGAAGCTGCCATCTTCCTGTTCTACGATAATCACATCTATTGCTCCAGTTAAGGTTGCTGCATTTATTTCATTATAAAATCCTTTAACGTTAGAAAAAAGTCTGCCGACGTAACTGAAGTAACTCATAGCTGTTGTCTCCCCTTACATGATCATGTCCTTCTGAGAATTAGATACTGTTTTTTCTTTCTTGGATTCTTCTTTTTTGTTTTTCTAAAAGTCAAATTCAAGGTTTATCATGTGATAGACAAAATTTCTAAGCTACATTTGTATATAAACATGTACACCTCCCACGCATTTTATTTCCTTGTAGTTAGAATGTTCTATATATAAAACCTATGTCATTAAATATTTAGAAGGCAAGCAATTTTATTTGGTATGTTTAGATGCCCAAGATTCTTACTCCAGGATATGCATATTTTACAATAAGTCATGTAGATATTCGTAGAAATGTGACATTTAAATGCTTTGGATGGTTGATTTTAATGCTATGGATGGTTGATTTTATTGCCATTTCAAAGTAAAACAGGATAATAGTGTTCTAATTAAATCATAGATAGATATCTAAATTCGTTGGATAATTTTGACATGGAACGGACTACCAACCACTAGGCATAAGCCAAGTCCTCATGATGGGGACCGGTCCTCCGGCCCAAGACCAGTCAAACTTTGTTCAGACCAGTCAATTTTTCACTTTTTTTTTCAAAGAATTATATAAATATAAATTCAACAATTCGATTCGGAGCAGTTAATTCAAATTTCATCTTGACGACTGTTAAGGCCATCAATAAAATTGTTTGTTTGCTGTTTTTGGTACAATCAATAAAATTGTTTGTTTGCTGTTTTTGGTACAATCAACAAAATCTATCTTTCCAAAAGAACAAAATTATTAGGATTTTGAAGAAATTTTTTTTTTAATTTACATATGTAACTGAATGAGTGAGTGAGTATTATAAATGAGTGTTGCTTAATGCCAACTCAGCAATTTTTCAGCTATATCATGGCTAGAACAAGTTAATTTTCAATGAAATGATGATGAGGTCCGCTTTGTACTAGACCACCATGCTTAGTTGGATTTTTATAGTGCTAGCTCAATGAAACAACAGTTCGCGGATAGACATGTCGCCCCACTCTGACACATTATCCTGATTCCGAGCCAACCAGTCTAATTACTCTTTCTCCTTAATGCTGCGTGCTTAGCAGAGAAGCAACAAATACAAATTTTATAGTCTTTGGTTTGACCCGATCAGGGCTCGAACCCACAATCTAGCGCACTTGAGGCGAGCACGCTAACCATTACACCACCGATGCAGTTTTAAATTACGGTAATTGAATTTTCAGTATGTTTTTAGTAATTGACTACAAATATGTGTCTATTTAGACATGTTGGAATCTTGCAAAAATAAATGGCTATGTTGGGCACAGCATGAAACGACAGAAATAATTTGACAAGGGCTTCCTAATCCACCTATTTACTGCTATAACAGAAGAACATATTTTATCTCCGAAAAATGCAATGTACCTGACAGGATTCAATCTATGGACTTCCCACATTGTAAGTCACAGATCTACCAAATAAGCTAAAGGAGATATCTACTAACGCAGCTAGCAGAGGGTGTTTATGAACCTCTTACAGTTCCAATAACCGTAGGTAGAGGAGCGTACCCGTTACACTCCCTCCACCTCAAGAGTCATCATACCAATATTCATCCCGACCAGTTTTCTAGTTCTAACCACCATGGGCATGGGTTATTTAGTAAGTTAGTTGGGTGTCAATGTAACAGTAGAGCATATTTTATCTGTACCAGATGGGATTCGATCCCAGGACCTCTTAAATTGTAAGCCACCGCTCTACCAACTGAGGTAAATGAGATCTCCACTAACACAGTTGGAGGAGTGTGCTATGAACCTATTACAGTTCCTGTAACCTTAGGTAGTAGAGTGCACCCGTTACACTACCCNCCCCCCCCCCCCCACACCTCAAGAGTCATCATACCTTGATGATTATACCTCAATTACAAGCATTCAACTAAAGCAGATTTCCAATTCTAACTACCATGGGTTATTTACTGCCATACTGGAGTGCTAGTGTAATAGTAGAGAATATTTTATCTTAAAAAAATGCAATGTACCAGATAAGATTTGATCCCAGGACCTCCCAGATTATAAGCCACTGTTCTACCAACTGAGGTAAAGGAGATCAGTAAGCAGTAAGCAGAGATGGTTATGAACCTACTACTACGACTTCTCGCATTGTAATCCACAGATCTACCAAATACACTAAAGGAGATCTCTACTAACCAGTAAGCAGAGATGGTTATGAACCTACTACTAGGACTTCTCGCATTGTAATCCACAGATCTACCAAATACACTAAAGGAGATCTCTACTAACCAGTAAGCAGAGATGGTTATGAACCTACTACTAGGACTTCTCGCATTGTAATCCACAGATCTACCAAATACACTAAAGGAGATCTCTACTAACCAGTAAGCAGAGATGGTTATGAACCTACTACTAGGACTTCTCGCATTGTAATCCACAGATCTACCAAATACACTAAAGGAGATCTCTACTAATGCAGTTAGAGGTAACCTTAGGCAGATGAGTGTAGCTATTACATGGCAATCAAGTCTTTCTTTAAAACTATAACTGATTGATGAAATCATATGGAAGTTCTTGTCACAACAGAAAATGCAAATCTCAACAATTCCCCAAAATAGCATTGAGGGGAAGAATCTTATGTATCTAAGACTGCACGATTGGGACTATCTTAGATCAGGAATAGTACAACATTAAATCTTTCACGATCCTGGAATACCTACTTCAGAATCAGTGATTAAAAAAAAAACAGTATTATCATGAAGTGCTGATGGTTTACTTAAAAGTGAAAACCTTAAACTAAAGAAGAAGAAAAGAAAAATTGTAATTTTCTTCTTCTAAAGCTATGAAATTCATGATTTCCCCTTATTACACACTTCTGTATACAGAAATAATAATACTGATTTTTTATATGATTGGGATACAAACACAGGCACTTGTTTCTATCAATGGGGAACTCTTCCTCCCTCTTACTACTATTGTAAGAGGGAGGAAGAGTTCCCCATTGACAGAAACAAGTGCCTGTGGATACAAAAATAGAACTTGGGAAAAAAAGTGTCAGGAAATGTCGTCAAAAAGACAAAATTATATAAAACTTACATGTTGCGGCTAGACAATACTAGACGACGCCATGGTCACACAATGTCCGGCGATTATTGCTCAGACAACAGTTATAGGCTTGTTACGGTTCCTTGTACGTAACAGAAATAAGTGACCCATTAACAAAACATGGGTGAAGAATTAACTGGGCTAGACTCAGTTTGTGGTCAATGTCCGCTTGGTCAACGGTTTTGTGTTGTGCATTGTGTTCGCTTACCCGTAGTTTGTGTAAAATTTCAACCCTCAGTCTTAATCGCGAATTTTACCGTAATGTTTTGATACATTGCAGTTGTTTCTTCGTATGTTTATCCAAATATTTGATGGGAACCTAGATTTTGACGTCTGTTTGAATGGCGGATCATGTGGGGGTGGGTTAAAGTTCATCCATCAGAAACGAGTGTGTTGATTGGTTGAAAATTATGTCTGATATTCTGAATGATTATGTTATTCATAACATGATCATGAGGCAATACATAGTCATCCACTACACATCGATAAAATAAGCTTATCGGGAATATCTATTTATAAACATATAAGGAATAATCACATGTTCTTTAAGATATAAATCGTTACAACTATAAATCCGAGTTTAGTCTATGAATCATAAATATAATAATACAAATTTATAAAAAGAAAATTTTTATTAAAATGTATTTTTTTTAATTTGTTGTCAATTTCCAAAAAAATTGACAAGGTATATTATATACCTAGTGATTTTCCTTTATGAGAGATTGTGTATATTATGCAAAGGCGGTGTCTCATTTACATTCGAAATACCAATAGTCTTTGTGACCCGACCGCCGATCGACCCCACAATGTACTAGTTAGTACCGCACCTGCCTGGGATGAACACTCTGAACCTATATTAATATTACGCCACAGATTTGGAAGTTGAAGAATTCAAGGCTGTATATTTAAATAATTTTAAGTGGAAAACTTTGGATCAAAAAATGATTTTAAAATTTTCAAGACAAACCCACGGATTTAAATAGTATACAAATCCTGGACAAACCATATATAATTATTCTTAAGTACGTGAACATTTTATTAGAATTGACCGAAATATTACTTCAGAAACGAGAAAAAAAACACACATGGTTTTACATTCTAGATATAAGATTACATGAACATTTTACAGAGAAAGTAGAGAAATTACATAAAAGAGATAATACAGTCATAAAATTAATATTATTAATAGGTATAATATAATATCGGATTTCAGAGGTTTATATGCATTAAAATATATATATTTTTTTTTATTTGATGGTATGTGTGATATCGTTTCTTTGAATTTCCTGGGTTGCACTTTGGCAGAGATCAGGTACAATAGTACCACATATACTGTATCACTACTGAATATTATACTATCAATTAAAATTATTTATATATTTACTGTTTATAGCAATGTACTGTATATTGTATTAATCATAATTGTTATATTTATGTAATTGCCCCCTGTGGGACCATTATTATTATTATTATAAATAGAGCTGAGGGGGCAATCGGAAATGTCCAACCATCGGAAATGTCCACTCAATGTTTAGATCCACGTAACGGTATGAGTAATTATATATCACCGTTTTCTAGAAATCATAGCTTTTGTGACAAGGAATCATAATATATAATAAAACTCAGTATGAAAAATATTTGTTTTTATTCAAAGTCAAAAATATCAAAAAGTTTTATTTTAAGTCGGTACATGAAGCAATTACAACACAAGCTCTGAAGCAAAGTGCTCAGAAGAGTCTTTAAAACCTACTTGTTTTATTTGTGTCTATATATATATATATATATTTTAATTCGCTGCAGTAACCCATTACTTGACAAGATATTCTCATACGTGATATTGTTTATGTTTACAAGTACAGGCACATATTTGTATAGCTATTTCGAAATAACCCCTATATCGACAGTCACGTGTTATTGTTTTGTGATTTAAAATATATTGCTTAATATGACGGGCACTAGATTTCGTATGAGTAGGTCAATAGCCGGGGGACAACATAGATCTGATAAACAAGTCTAAAAATAATGTTAATTATATTCCGTTTGGAATACGACCAAAATAAACGTCACCAATTCTGATTGTTTAATCATTTCCAATCATTACTAGTATAAACCAGATACAATACAGGTTTACAACGGACATCTAGAATATTTTATTTATTTTACAAATTGAATTACTACCACTGCTTGGCACATTTCCTTTTTTCAGGACACTTACATCGTGAAAGTGTAGAACCATATATATATCATCAATCGAAGGCGTATGAGTTGACCGGAAAGTGTGTGTGGGGTGGGGGGGGGGCAAGCTTTAGGAGTGGAACTGATAGTGGGGACCAAACTTTTGAAATGTACCGAAAGGTTGAGGAAGCATCAGTACATAACCGGCATGTGGGGACGAGCTTTTAAAAACGACTGAACAACTGAAAAGCAAAAAAGGGTCATTTGGCTTCTAAGCGTACATTTGTAGCATGAAAACTGGTGATTTACTGCACGTTAAGGTTTTCATAACCATTTTTCTTTTTTCTTTTTATTTGCCAAATATTTTTTTTAAAAGTGGGGGCCACAAATATAGTTTTGCCCCGGTTTCTACGCCCCTGATCAATGTTGTAAAGCATTTGGATAACTGTAGGCGGTTGCACTTGGTAGATTTGATGTTAGTTAGTTTTAGATTGTAGTTCGAACAATAAACATGTAATAGTTATTAGTAAGTTGAGTTAGTATCAAAGCCCTAATGCTAGTTCCCGTGTTGCGAAGAAAATAACAAAGGGATGAACCAAGAACGCAACAGCGGTAAAAAAAAAAAGACCGTTAATGGATACGGTTCGGAAGCTAACTGCGAAATATGTTCTCACTACATACTTTTTGTTTTGTTTATAAAAAGAAAATTAACACAATATTCTGAAATTTGTTTCCCTGGCAACGTGCCACCAAAGATCACTCCTAACAAGCCGTGATTGCTTCTCATGATCTGCTCCAAGTTGTGTTTTACGTAGAAGAAGCGGGACATGAATTCTCACAACACTATATATACATATACTCATTAATGTCCCCAAACTAATACAAATGGGCTTTGAATTGTCCAGCACAAACTTCGGGGCCCGGGGAAAAGGGGAACCAAGAGAGTGTAATAATTGTCTGCATAATAAAGGAAAGTCAATTTCATGTCTTATGTGTTGTTCGAATTGAAACATTTAGAAAACAAATGATATTATTGTAAATTAAATCGTGTACTTATCCACAATGTAGGTAGTAAACAAAAATTGGCAATGACATTATATTCTAAAAAAAAAAAACAAAAAAAAACTTTCGAGTTATTTCATAAAAAAGTCGATCATGGTCAGTGAAGAAAATGGGTGGAGGTGTGTCCGATTATAGTGGTTTAATCTCACATGTTTATGAGTGTTTACAATATATATTCTTTCAATATGACGGTTGTCCACGAGTACGGCCATGTAATTATAAACAAATAATAATATATTAACTGCCATTGTTTATAAATCTGGAGTTCCAAAAGTTCGAGGTCAGCACCAATTTGCGAAGTTATAAATAAATGTATACAAAAAATGTACACAGAAATACACATCTGACGCACACTAACTAAAATAGGAATTTTATGTTTGATAAGTCTCGCCATCCTTTTGTGCAGTTTCGCCTAATTTATTAAAATGTTGGACATATGAATTATTAGCCGCCAATCTGATGTCATTAGTTCAGTGTCGGAGTTACCCATTGGCCCGGCAGGCTGAAGTCTAAGACCTCTAAATCTAGGGAGAACTTTGGTAAAGGTAGATACTATTTTGATACTGTCATGTATAGGGCCTTTCTTACATGTGATGTCATAATGCACTGTACAGTCTCTAAGCAACCTTTCAGTAGTTAACTTAGTTCCCTTTTAGTGGTGAGGGTGGGAGATTGGGCGGGACCTCACAAGTGGAGAAACCTAGGGTCGCTCTTTATCTAAATCCGACACTGCCCTCGTTTTTAACCCCCACATTTCTTTCATGCACGCATGAAGAGAATTGTCCCCAAAAAAGGACTTGTATTATTTCATTTCCAAAAGATTAAAATATTGGATAAATTTAATCTAATCATGCCTTTGTTTATTTATTGTTTACTTACATATGTAACCTCGTCAATAAGATTATTTGTACAATTACGGAAGCGATTGACCTAGCTGGTTAATGCGATGTACGTAAATTGTCACATGTACTGTACTGATCAACCTGGAGTTAAATCGTACATAGTTATCTCTGATAGCGGGAAAGATCGATGTTATATCAATAGAGAGAAAATAGAGCAAGGTTGAACATAGAGAACGCATGTCGTACTTTCTGTATTTTTGTTTATGTACAGGTCTGTATGACTTATTACACGATATTGAACTCCTTTAACCCCCCCCCCCCCCCCCCCCCNCCCCCCCCACACACACACACCAAAAAAGAAACAAAAAGAAATGCAGACGCACACAAAACAGTAATATAACATAAAAAGCAAAATGCAGAAACAGAAACGAAACAGAACATTTACAAAACAAGAAACACAAACAAAACAAACCAAGGTCGGCATGGAAACTAGAACTTCCATTCTAGAGAATGCGACTCCCCTTGTATGTAAAAGGCAACCTGCCTCACGGCACTTAATGATAGACAGCTTGTATGTAAGGCGTGGTAGTCAGGGCCGCTAAGAGAATTCTTGGGCCCCAGGGCAAAAGGAAACTTGGCCCTCCTACTCATATTCTCCAAATAATATGACACTCAAACTAAATTCACCACGGTGTCATAAGCAAGGAATCAGTACAACAAAAATGAATTGATGAATTGTGATTTAGAAAACAGCTTAAAATTTTAAATTTTCTACTTGTTTATTTGTTTGGACCTTTAATTATAACTCATGGGCCCCGGGGCTGCTGACCCCCCCCCCCCTTCTCAGTGGGCCTGGTGGTAGTCGGTAGCCTGTTACAAGGGAAACTTTTCTCAGTCTAGACCAGACTGTGGAAATAAATACCGATTAAATTGGCAACAAAACAATAAACAAAAACACACAAACAAAAAAAAAAACACAAAAAAAGAAAGATAAACAAAAGCCAAAACTCATAGAAAATAACAATAAACCAAAAACAAAACAAAACAAAATAAACACAAAACATGCAAAACAACATATAAAAAATATTTACCTATAAATAATGAGAATGTAAATACCAATGAAATACTCTTACCTGTGTTATATACAGGCTGTACTGTTATAATATTTATACCGATTTTGTTTTGTACACTGACATAGTATTTACTGATCATTACAAATGATTACACGGCGCAATAACAATCTGGTGCATAATAGATGAATTGTCATACAGAATATAGGACAAACATGTAAATACAAAAAAATCAATATACTAAAATTACTATCTACTCTACTTGTTTTTTTTTTAATAATATTTACATAAAAAATAGGTTGACATGTTTTACACTTTTATATGCAATTTAAAGCCATTTAACATAAAATATAACATCTGGACTTACCTAGTGCGTGTTTGATTCTGTTAGAGATAGATATGTATTAAGTCAATAAACAAATCCGAAAACACATTGCTTGCCCCGTGGTTTCACCGGGTCACCAGTCAGACCGACATAAACGGTATAGAAGGCATGTCACCTCTCAACCAATCAAAAGCCTTGATTTAGGGGGCGTTGTCACAGTAAACAAACTACATACATACCACATAACCTAGTTACCTAATTCTTTAACTGGACTAAATCCAAGACATCTGTCAATGTTTTTAGTGCACATTTATGTTTTTATTTTACATAGGGTTATTAAAATAGATAGTTGAAGAGTGATATCACAAAACTCGATCTACACCAGAACTATAGGGGCCTAATGCGACCAGTGATCTGAGTCTGTGCATCATGCAGTTATTTTGGATGGATAGACGTCCTTTTACAATGGTGTTACATACCATTATGTACTTACATGCGGGAAAGGGGGGAGGGAGGNGGGGGGGGGGTGATGGGGGTGTCAGTGGTTTTGTTTACCGATTATAAAGTACAAATTTATGATTTGATTTAACATTGGGTTAGTGTAGACAGGAGAAAAACTCGATCTACATCAGAACTACATCGTAGCCGTAGGTAATCTCGTTGAGATTATGTTTCCGAAGATAATTTCTGCTCTGTATCTCCAGAGCAGAAAATGTCTTTGGAATTCAAATCTCAAGGAGATTACATCGTAGCCTAGGGGCTTGATTTGACCAGTGATCTATGCATGATCATCATGCAGAGTTACATCATAGGAATATTTTGGATGGATAAGAAGAATAAGAATAAGATATATTCTTATACACACAAACAAACAAATGCTTTATTGTCAATCAAGACGCCCACATTGAGCAGAATAATCAATAAAATCACAGTATACAATTGATTGATATAATAATTTTCATTGGATAGGACAATACAAACAAAATTAAATTAAAATCACATTTAGTTAGAAAGATAGTTGTAATGGTTGTATTTTAGTTTTACCAAGCACAGAGACCCATTCAATCCACAATTTAATTAAGGCAGAGTTCTAGTAGTACTATAACAATTAGTAGCAGCATGATGCATATTATTATCCCTAATTAGTGGGTATTTTAGCTTAAAATATCATTTCTCTTATTATATAATTTTGTTAATAAAGCATATAACTGATAATGGATGTAATTATGGGATGGGGGGATCAACGATTTTTAATTTTGTACAAATGGATGTGTTGTCAACAAGAGGAAGTGTAGATCAATGTGAGAATAAACAAATTTCTAATTACATAGGACCAAATGAATATACGTTTTGTATTCTAAGATGAGGATAATTTAAAAACAATTCCTGTCACGTTTGGTTTATATGGGAGGAGTATACCTAATTTCATGGGTATTTTAATGACTTTTTGCTTAAATATGGCATATTTCTATAATCAGCTGTAATATAGATTTGACCACCCCCCCTCCAAATAATGTCAAGACAAGTCCTCAATATATGTGCATGTCCTGAGGTGTAGATATCTCTTAGTCTTATATTAACTTTCATTTAAAAGTACTTCTGTACACCGTGGCTTCTATTTTACAAACAGCAGAAAATAAATGTCTTCTTTTTAGTCCTGAAAACCACTGAAATTTCACACCGCAGAAATTTGGGTCTATTCCAATGAGAGCGTGAAATTAAAGATACAAAAGACGCTTGAAAAAATTCCACTTCATACCATGACCTTAACTTGAAAATTGATGACAAGGATTGACAGATCCAAATTGTACAAGATGATTTGAACTTTCCAATTGTAAATTGTTCATTCCTCTGTAGTACCATTCCAGCATCACCTTCATACAGATTTGTTATGTATCTCAATAATAGCAATATTTCAAGGGCTTTTGCATCCTATCTGATTTTTTTGCTACTGAGAAAACTGCTGACACAGCTGTTAATGACAGTTAGATTGAAGCCTTCAGTTTGTAAGTTAATGGTCATCATCATAAAATGATTGATAACTAAGCAGTGTTTATCTCAAATATGAACAAGAAATGTGTGCATCACAAAATACGCCCGTTTATATAAATAGGGGTTTTCCCCTTCCACAGCGGAATCATGTGACCAAGTTTGGTAAAGATCCAATATACAGAACTAAAGTTATCGTGCGGAAACGACCCTGTTGTCAAAAATTATATTTATAGTAATGGTGACCTTGACCTTTGACCTATTGATACCAAAATAAATAGGGTTCTTCCCCTTCCACAGGGGACTCATGTGGCCAAGTTTGGTAAAGGTCCAATATACAGAACTAGCTATCGTGCGGAAACGGCCCTGTTGTCAAAAATTATATTTATAGTAACGGTGACCTTGACTTTTGACTTAATGAGCCCAAAATAAATAGGGTTATTCCCCTTCCACAGGGGAATCATGTAGCCAAGTTTTGTCAAGATCCAATATACAGACCTAAAGTTATCGTGCGGAAACGACCCTGTTGTCAAAAAGTATATTTATAGTAACTGTGACCTTGACCTTTGACCTAATGATCCAAAAATAAATAGGGTTCTTCCCCTTCCACAGGGGACTCATGTGGCCAAAGTTGGTAAAGATCCAATATACAGAAATAGTTATTGTGCAGAAACTACCCTGTTGTCAAAAATTCTATTTATAGTAACAGTGACCTTGACCTTTGACCTAATGACCCCAAAAAAATAGGGTTCTTCCCCTTCCACAGGGGAATCGTGTGGTCAAGTTTGGTAAAGATCCAATATATAGAACTAAAGTTATCGTGCGGAAACGACCCTGTTGTCAAAGTCTATTTATAGTAACGGTCACCGTTACTATAAATAGATTTGACCTTTGACCTAATGACTCCAAAATAAATAGGGTGCTTCCCCTTCCACAGGGGAATCATGTGGCCAGGCAAGTTTGGTAAAGATCTGATATACAGAACTAAAGTTATCGTGCAGAAACAACCCTGGACGCCCACAATCACATAATACGACAGGTGTATAAAAAGGATCTGTTTGCACTGTCGTAGTCTCTTTCAAGCCCTTTTCCCTTGTATACAACATTTTAGAGTATGAGTTTTGCTCATTGTTGAAGACGCTACTGTGAAATGCAGAACAGCAATAAAATTGTTGTTTGTCTATTAAAGTGTAATGTTGAATAGTTTCTCATGTCTATTTACATCCATATCTTTTCTTATTAATTTACTGGATATTGATCATTACAATGAGTAGCACGGCTGGTGTCACATGTGGAGCAGGAACTGAATTACTCTTCCATGTTTTGATGGGGTTCTTGTTGCTCATCTTAAGTTATTTGTTCTCATTGATTATAATTTGTTTTTTTTTTCTTTCTTTTATTATTTGTCTACTAGTTTGACTTCAAAAAATTTCTTCATTTTTTCATCATTTTTTGTTATCTTCTATCTTTCTTGAACACCTTGATCTGTTATAGTACAAAGCTAATATGAAAATTGAACAAAGGAGACTGGAGTTGATCCGGACAGATTAATTCCTACATGTACATACCGCTCCCCCTTCTGATAGAAACCACAAGAGATAAGTAGAAATACATATAACATATACAGACTAACTGGTTTAACCCTGCCACAATTTTGTGCCTGTCATAAGCCAGCACCTGGAATTCCTACGTCGTATGTCAGGTCTTATGTCCTGCTCTTTTTTTTTGTGTTCAGTGAGTTCAGTTAAGATGAGAGGTGATTGTTCCTTTTGTTGATATTTGTCATGACGATCACTGTTTGTTGATATTTGTCATGACGATCAGTTTGTTGATATTTGTCATGACGATCACTGTTTAAACTTTCTTTTCATAACTTAGGTTAATCAAAGTGCTAAAGCACTGATATACGGTTTTGCCTTGAAACTTTATATTAGCTGTGATTCCAAGAATGGATGATTTCCAAATAAGCAGACATTCCATACTAACATACTAACATACATCACCAATTTTAATGCTGCAGAGAAGTGATAGTGTAGCTCTTTGTGCATCTCAGACATGCTTGGGCTTTTTATTTTGCAGTGTTAAGTATATACACACAAAATGTATGAGGAACATAACATGTCCAACATACTTCGTGATGAATCATTTGACCAATAATTGGTAACCAGTCTGTGTATTCAGGGTGTCAACTTAACTATGTCAATGAGGTCAAGGTTATATATTATATTATGACTGGCATGTACTATACTAAATCAACCATCATAGCAAATATCTCAAACTTCTCAATGAAATGTTCACTCAAATGTGGAATGGGTTAAGAGCCAGGTGACAGAGATCTTACTGACAAGATGAACCACTAAATGTCATAACTTGGTATAAGCCATAATTCTGGTAAGTATGACATCACAGTATTTGACATCTTTTATTATGGCTATATCCAACATGTCCAAGTGCTTATGTGTTTACTATTGACCAATCAAATTAAAACTGCTCCTATATATCACTGCATGCAACTCCATTCTATTTTGTTTTTATGACCTCTTCTGACTTTATTATTTCCAAATCAAGGTAGCTACAATTTAATTGGTCAATGTCATATGTGACTAGAACTTGAAAAGATGCTTTAATGTGTAATTGGTCTTCTTTTTTACAAGGAAACTTATGTCTTACTTATATAAATTTGACTCCTGATGTTGAAATGAAGCCCAATGCAATACTAGTACTGTGGCCACGCCACAAAAGAATACTTCTGTGGCCCAATTTGACAACATAATACAGCAAAGTCTAATTATCCCTCCTTCATGCAATACCATAATTATGCACAGGTTGATTGGATTTACTTCCTTTGGTTAAAGTTTCATTGACATCTTACAACTGTGACCACAGAAGAGCAGATTTTCTTACAATGTCATCTACATAGGTCAACTTGAAAGTATTCTCAAGTCCAATTAACCCCCCTTGATTATGCAGGTCCATAATTCATGCACATTTTCATATGGTGTACTAGCTTTGGTTAAAGTTTCATTGAATCAAACAAACCATATAGGGGACCGACCATTTAATTTGCAAGGGGGGGATGGGTTTTTTTTCGTTCAGAAATTTTTTTTCGGACAAGACGAGAGTTAGAATATTTATTTTTTTTGTAGCGCAAAACGCGAATTTTTTTCCAGAATTTAAAGGAAAAGACCAGTCAGTTGAAAAGTTGTTTTAATTCAATTCATTATAACTTGTTATTCGTAAATAACTGATTATTTAAAAAAAAACACCTTTATTAACCAATTAGAAATATGAATATTTGGAATTTCCTGTCGTAGTGTAAGTGGCCATGACACCTCTTCATGTGACGTCACTCAGTCGTATCATGTTAGTTGAATAAATAACATGTATCTGACTCTTCCCAACATCGTTCCCGTTTGGTTATGTTTTAATATCAGATCAACTGCAATAGTAATACAATGTTTATAAATGTATATCGTTCTAATTTTGTTCTTAATATTCCCATCCCCATGTTACATTTTCATAAAACAAAGGAGTTTATTTGTATCAGGGGAAAAGGGGGGGGCTACGTATAATTTCATGTTTTACATGATTGGCCATAGGTTAAATAACTGTCATTTTTACCTCATTTTGTGCTTACACATGTTTTTTCTTTTTTGTCCCCAATGCTGTCCTACTTTCCCGTGTTTTTCGAGGTCACTGATCGATGATCATTGTGTTGACAGGTAATCCTGTCCGGATCGGTAATTACACACAAAAAAATCGTCTCACACTTTCCCTTCGTTAGTGCAATAAAATGCTTAACATGAAGTCATAATGATTTTGTAAATATCAAAAGATAAATATATACCA
>MJUT01005427.1:1085827-1096349 GCA_002080005.1 Gigantidas platifrons
ATATATATACATATATAAAATAACTAAAATCATAAGTTGATAACACATTACATTTTACATTTTCTTTATATAACACAAAAAAAAGCCCAGCACTTTTTGATCAATTTGATTAAAATCCTATGTTAGAGAGATTTGATTTGGGTTAGGATTGATATTGTGACTTCCAACTTGCTTTTGGTTAAACAAAAAAAGAAAAGCCCAGACAATTATACTCAGCTACTCCGACCTTTTGAGCCACTAATTACTCGGTCACCTAGACCTGTTAAGATATGTATTCTGTTGTCAGACCAGGCCTTATGATCATAAAACTTTGGAGTATGATTTTTGTACTCGTAATCGAAAAAAAACAGCCAATCAGAATACTGTAGCCAATATATAATGATTTCTGATTGGACTATTTTGAAGTATGATTACAAAAATCGTATTGGAACGTTTTATAACTGTAAGCTCGGATATTGTGCAACAACACTTAGTACAGAATAAAAAGTCTTTATAAAAATATTAAACAAAATTCTTCTTTTCTTTCAAATGTTTCAACCACAAGGCCTTCATGTGTTTTATTCGTATGAAGGCCTTGTGGCCGAAACTTTTGAATGAAGAAAAGGGTTTTTTAAATTTCTTTTCAGCAAATACAGGTACTTGCCCTAAGAAGAGAAGAATTTAATAATTTAAAAGTCATTATGCAGATTTTTGAAGTACAAATGTATTTAACAATCCTATAAAGAAGATCGGCAATCTTTTAAAGCATCAAAGAAGCTTTCAGAATAAATAGTTATCCCCCTGCCCTTGCAGTCACCTGTATCAAAAGGTCACATTTTGCTTATCTTCTCATAGAAAATTTCATATCAATTGAATCTCTTTTAAGAAGTTGCCTTTCTTCCGTTTTCGGGTTGAGACGAGTTCACATGCACTCGTCTCTATTCGTTGTGACATCCAATCAGAACGCCTCTAACAAGAACTAAATTTAGAACGTCGCCATGGTACATGGGGAAAGAAATTTACTTTTATTTTTATTTTCTTTAAGAATATGTTACTCAAATACATAATAATTAGATTACACAATTTAAAGTCAGATACAAATATTGCACATATAGAACCACTTTAAAATCAAACGGTAAGTAACGTCACATTGCTGTTAAACTGACGTCACCCTGATGAAAGGGTCATAACATCAGGAATAATACAGCACACGATGTTACGGTTATACAAAAAATGTTGCAGTCAAAGGGTTAATTAAAGCTCTTTTTATCGTAAAGCAACATAATATACTCTATGACCTACATTTCTCAGTCACGTACTATAACGTAGTGCACAATAATACCTGATATGTAAATGAGGCATCGATCAATGAAAGCCATACATAGGTGTGCGTATATGAAAACAAATGTTGTTTATGGAAGAAATAGGTACTTTTATGTGTTGATATGGAACATCACCGTGATAGAATTTTGTTTATGTCTTTCCACTCGTTCCGCTGTGCTCCACTCGTGAAAAGACATAAAATTTCTATCACTCATGGCAGATCCACCGGTCTTCCCTATCAACGTATGAAAGAACCTATTAGTCTTATGAGGCCACTGTTTCCTTTTCCCAAAGATGACCTCTTAATACAGGTATGACAGTAAACTTATATCTATAATATCCTTAACATTCCTATTTGAAGGTGGGAATGTATTTTACCGTCAAGTGACAAACGCCCTTTTTATCACTTCCGTTAGCGTCATATGTACCTGAAATTTCTGTCATGATTAGTCAAAATAGGATTTTCCAGCTAAGGTTAAAATTAAAATGAAAGACAATTTATAACAATTCCTCAAAATGGATTTTTGCATTACTTTACTGTTATGGTCAACTTGAAAGAAAATTTTATCCTTAGCATTATTTTGAGCAAAATTTTGCAGTGAATCTTTTTATTTAACTCATTCCCATCCTCCTTGAACACAGTAAGATTACAACAACAATTTTATAGTTTATACTGACAATAGACTGTTTAAAAAAAATAAAAAAGCACTTTATAGACAAAAAAAAAATTTGCAAGACTTCAGAAGATACATGTCTCTTGCCTTAACTAACATACATATTTTTACCATTATTCATCAATTTTTTTTAAACTACATATAAACAAATCATACAAGATCATCCTTAAAAATACTGGATTGTTGTAACGTGATTTGAATTTTTTTTTATAGTGGATAGGTATGTAGATAGCTACATTATTTGTTTTCTTTCATTATCTAAAAAAAAAGAAGCATTCTCTTGGGGAAACTCTATTTCATTATGCATATCATACCAGTTATCCCGAAATTATAATCATATAAAGGCCAAAAAGACTATAAATCATGCAAAGTTGCAAAACCACACGACAACGCCGATGCACAAATAATGAAATACGCCCAAGAGAAAATAATTTAATTCTAATTCCCTACGGTCAAATGAATAAAATTATATTAATTTAAAACAAAAAACAAGTCAAAACTAGTGAAAAAAATTCTTTGGAATTTCTGAAATTTTTGATGTGGTCAATTTTGAGGGGGTGTATAGGGATGGAGAGGAGTATTGAAACAGTAGATACACATTGATAAAGGGAGACAAGCCAATAATGTTTTTCATGCTACACAAACTTTATCAACACAGTAAGTTATGTAAATAAAATAATGCCTCTTTCTTGGTTTGTGGTGGTCTACTTACAATGAGAATTGAGATTATTAGCCTCCCATGCCTCATATGAATTTAAAACATTTCTGTTTGTCATGCGGTAGTCTAGTTTTAAACAGAACCGAGTCAACTCGGTATTGTGTATATAATAACGGCATGTATCCATACACTTTTACAAAGAAGTTTATACATTTGTGTCTTTCTTCAAAATGAGATCTGTCATTGGATAAAGTCTGAGGACATCCTGGACAACGAAATGTCCATCGTGAAGTTACCTAAAAAATAAACAATATGTCATTAGAAATGTCCATCATGAAGTTACCTTAAAAATAAACAATATGCCATTAGACTCTAAAATTCATAATTTTTGGGAAAATTCAGTCGAACTTCAAGAGCTCGAATACTATGGATCTCTGGAACTGTTTTTTTTTTGTTCTGTCAACTTTGCTATTAATTCTCCGTTGAATAAACCCCAATTTCTCGTACATCAATTTTTGCGGGGAATTTTGCAATTGGTGGTTTACAAACCATTCACGTATTGGTTAATTTTGCAAAATATTTTTCATTTCCACTTTAACATGTGGGGGTAACCATTTATGCACAATTTATTGAAAGGCAAAATAGGTGAAAATTCCTGACACATGACCAATTCCACTTATACAGTATACACAATAAAGCTCCTTAATATTTTTAAATCTTGCAAACTCACAAATTAAAGTGATGCCTTAACTGACACAAAAAATGTGACCAAGATCTACTTATTTCAACCTCGTTTTTGTAGATAAATTTATACATGAAAACTATAGGTTTGGTTTGGTTTATGGTGCTTAACGCCACTTTCAAGAATATTACAGTTATATTGTGGCGGTCAGTTTTATTGGTGGAGGTAACCAGAATACCCGGAGAAGACTTGCCGCAAATCACTGACAAACTTTTATCACATAATGTTGTATCGAGTGCACCACGCCTGAGCGAGATTTGAATTCACAACTTTAGTGGTGATAGGCGCTGATTGCACAGGTAGTTATAAATCCAACTACAATACGATCACGATGGTCCTTATAATGAAAGGGTACTAACATTAATTTACATCTAATGCTAATATGACTTTCTTCATTGGCTATATGAATAATGCTGTGATAAAATTCCAGATATATTTTACTCCGCTACTAATAATTCAACTCTACCACATATTGACCTTGACCATGACCTTTGTATTACAGTACCTTGACTGGTGGTTTCCTTGTGATATGTGACACCAAGAAGTTCATGGCTATATCTTCACAGTTAACATATTCATCAACTTTGTCTCTGATGGCTGCTGGCATCACATAACTGTACATATAGGCATAATACTGAAATCACACAGAGGCAGTAAATATTATAATATGCTAGTACAATAAAACCTGCCCATGCGGTCACCTCTATTAAGCAATCATCTGTATTAAAATGTCACCTTTTTCTTGTCCTGTCATAGAAAATTCAAAATGATTTTTGAACCTCTATTAAGGTAACTTGTTAATATCAAAATATGCTGGTATATTTGTGAATTTGGAAGAAAATGCTACACTCATTCAAAATACTGTACAAGTGTTTTTTTTCGCGGGTACCTAATTTTCACTTTATTCGCGATACTCATTGATCAGCGAAAAAAAGATTCCACGAAAATCTCCACCCTTTAGTACATCAGTTTTTTTTAATTTTCTGAAATAATTGTATAAGATCTATCTCCCGTAGTATGACTGTATAATGAATTTTAACAATTATATTATATGGTCACTGTCATTCTTAAAGTTGTGGAAATGATGCTTTTAAAATATCCAACATGGAGGTGGGGGGGGGAATCTTTCCCAAAAACAATTAAATTATTTTGCATGTAATTAATAGCCCTTTTATCTTTAAAACACTAATTACCCTGAATAGTTGTTGCTGTTTTAACACACCCTTTTTTAATTAATATTAGCATTCACCGATTTTTAATTACCTGTAAGTTGACAATTTTTGGTGTTAATTAATTGATCAAATTTTTGTCGGCGTCTATTAATGAGACTTGTCTGTGTTTAATTGTTGTAAATGTGTTGTAACAATACATGTATATTAAATGCCCTTACACAATTTTCTATTAATGAACATGAATACAATTTTAAAATACCACCGATCGCATACTAAAAAGCATTTACTCAATTATTTCAAAACATTTCCTATTTTGAATTGTTGGTCAACCAATTCAAATAATGTAATTCTAATATAACGGTCAATCTGCTAAAATTTAATTTTCGTTAAAACTCAGGATCGTGAAAATTAAGTACCGCTAAAAAAAATTTCACCAATTTGAAAGAAAATCGCGAAAGTTGGCTCCCGAGAAAAAAAACACTTATACGGTATGCAAAATTTTGGAATTTCTGATCCTTTAGACCCAGTTTTGAAATAAATTATTAAAAAATTTGCAAAATAAATAAACCCATATAGATGACTACTTTGCAACACAAGGCATGATTTGAGGAAAACCATTGTGTTTACAGACAGACGATACCTTACGACCGTAAATTTTTTGCAATAGCTGTAAAGTAAAAATTGTATAAAGCTGACAAACTTGTACCTTGTGATAGAATGCTGCCCCTGTTAGAACCATTGACAGTTCACAAGAATAGTTAGAATTGTATAACCAGGCATTGTTTTTAACATCCCATGCATGGAATCTGCCAGGGAATCCAACAATTCTATCCCTTTCTTCTCTCCATACCCTACAAAAATAAATAAAATACATTTGTAGTCTATTAATAGCATGGCAATTACCTATTAATGTATTTACTGGCTATAATTACTCAAATTGTCTTATTTCAAGAGTGTGTTTGACAACAGTAAAGAGTTCAATAGAATTGCTGTGGTCGCTGGTGATTTTAAACTATACTGACCGGAACACTATAAATCTTAGAAAAAGTGGCTGTTGAAATATTTCTGTTAAATAGAATATGTTATAACTTTTTCATATTTTATTCAAGAATATTGGATTTATTACTGGTGATTGTCATCAGAATGGACTGTAACAATGTGTAAACATTAACTTCGAAAAAAAGAAAAATCAATACATCAGTTTCAGTCTTTGGATTTACGGCTTCTGATTATACCCCTTTGGTACCTCAAACTTTCCTTATTTTATTTTAACCATGTTTAACACCTTACATAAAATGGACTAGTCCAAATATGTGAATTGAGTTTCAGAAGTACACCGGGATAATACCCCAAGATGTTTGTCAATACGAGGACAAAAACAAAGAACAAAGGCTATGTATTATTTTTTCAGTATTAGGAATCAGAGTTGACCACAAGGCTTAAGAATCGATCATCGGATCAAATGCTGATGTCCGACTGTTTAGTCAATGTTTTTGATTATCGGGGCACCACTACAACTTACCTGAAACCAAACACAATTTCATCATGCCTGAGATGGGCGTCGTCATCTATACTAAGTACAGCCTCAGTTTCAATGATGTCATATGGCAAGAAACGATTATTCAAACTATTTTTAGAGGTTTTAACGACCTGTAATTAAAAGAAAACACATCAATATCAACCAGTATGTAAAAATAGAAAAACAGTCTATTGAGTAATAGGTCATCATGGCAGTGATCATGAGGAAGTAAGATTTAAATCGACCTGTGTAATTCATGTATATCACCACTACTGTTATGAGTTTGATTCCTGACCGTAGGAAGAGTACTAGATACAATATTATGTGCTAAAACTTATCAGTTACTTCAATTCTAGTTATATGTTTCTGTTTTTTCTGATGTTCTTCACCAATAAAACCGATCTCCTTAATCTCCAAAATATAAATTTAATTCATTCTTTAAATTTGATGATTTCACATTTAATTTCAAAGTTTCATTATAACATCTTTATCAACAATATTAATGTCAATCACAATGTTATACTTTACAATACGGTTGTTTCGAATCATGTCAATTCTGACCACGTTCCATCTTTTTCGTGTCTTGACGTCTGAACAAATCGGCAGGCGACTTCCGGTGTTTACGCTATTACTGTGACAACGTCAGCATATCATAGTCGTAGATGGGGTAGATTATCAGTAATTGTAATATGGAGATGCCAAGGAAACCGCTGAATAAATACTGGTGTTCGGTACCCCACTATCTGTCTTGTATAAGAAATATATACATAAAGGCAGATCGTTTTCCTTTGATGATGCTGACAGCCACAAATAAAGAAAGAAAACAAATTTAATCTTAAAGAAGTATTTGCCTCTGTGTTGAAGTCTTTGATACAAATAAAATAATTTAATTGATATCTATCTTTTACAGAAAATGTTAAGATTTTTTTAGCTTGAGGATCGAACGTTAAAACGGCACATATCGATTGGAGTTTTTGTTGTGTACATTGACACCGCAAGTTCAGTGCCAGCAGTTCCATCGAAATCACGTGATCTGGCGGACGAAAATAACAAAATTTTGACGGAATGCAAATGATTCGAAACAACCGTATTGCTTAGACCTACACTCTCTCATGACCACATATCATATTACTACATGTGGAATGATAGAATGTGTCCAGCTTAAACCGGGACCATGGGTATAAATAGCTGTGGGCGGAGCAAACCTTCAGATTCTTCATTATTTTGGCCACGGTTATCTCCAGGAGAAAAAATCAATGATACAGTTTCACATTTACTTTTGGAGCAAAACATTTGACAGGCATGGTTACTAGTGTTCCTCCCTCCCAAACTTTCAGTCATATTAAAAATAAATATTCTTCATCAGTCTAAAAACTACAAAAATCATTTCGAAAATTCAAATTTCTGAGGTCATGTGACATACAGTTTCATAAATATGCTGTTCATATCAACGGGAATTTTTTATGATAAGCTCTGCCTTAAATTTTGTCGGTAGGCACTACTGCAAATTCACCTTTAAGCAAACAACTATTTTTCAACAAATAAAAGAGCATAACTCCACAGACAAAGTGGTAAAGTGTGAAATCAAGCTTGGCCTTTGTTTATGGTCCTTGTGTATAAATTTCAAATGATTTGCTTATGGAGAAACTTAAGTTATTCAGCGGCATCAAATATATAGGACAGGCGCATAGACAGATGGATTTACAATGTAAGGACATGGATGAAACATAATGTCCCCGATGCTTAGCAGTTTGGGCATAAAAAATATTACAATACAGGATACATTTTTTCCTTCTTTTCTATATTTTTGCTTAACAAAACTAGAGGCTCCTAGGAGCCTGTAATCACTCACCTGGATTTCAATTTGACATCTAAAGTTGATAGAAATGTGGGGTGTTACACATAAATTTGAAAGTGGGTCACCCAAAGATCATTTCAACTCAAATTTCTGAGCAAAAGATTTTGCTGTGATTTTTATCTCATAATATTCCTAAATGGAATAAACTGGCTGAAAAAATCTCACAGAAAAACCCAGAATATATGTTAAACTACTCATTGCCATGTAGCTGCAGTCAATTTGAGTTCATTTTGATTTGTAATAAAGCAGAATTTGACAACTAAAGAAATTTCTATTTTTAGTAACAGCAGCCATTTTGAATGGAGGGCGGGGCTGTCGGACACATATTGAAAGGGGACCATCCAAGGACTATCCCAGCCAAATTTGCTTTAATTTGGTTCAGCGGTTTCAGAGGAGAAGATTTAAATGTGATCTTTTATCAAAATATGCCTAATTTGCATAATCGGTATAAATCGGCTGAAAGACAAATTTCACAGAAAAACCTGGAATATATGTTAAACTACTCCTTGCCATGTAGCTGCAGCTAAAATATGAGCTCATTTTGGTTTATACTAAAGCAGCAATGGACAATTGAAGAAATTTTTATTTTTAGTAACAGCACCCCACGCGGGTGGCCATCTTGGATTTTTAATCGGTCCAAAAAGTAAAAAACTTGGTTAGCAGCTTGCAATGATCATTCATGACAATTTTCAATTCCATCCTCCATGTAGTATCGGAGAAGAAGATCTTTGAAATTTCAGCCAATCAGAGGCTATTATGGCCCCTGGCAGCCATATTGGATAACCAATTGGAACAAAAAGTAACAACAATTGATCAGAACCTTGTCAGGAACATTTCTGCCAAGTATGGTTCCAATCCATCCAGTAGTTCTTGAGAAGAAGTTTATTTTACATATTTCCCATATAGGGTCGCTATGTTAAATTATGTCCCCCGCTGGTGGCCATCTTGGATTTTCAATCGGTCCAAAAAGTAACAACACTCGGTTAGCAGCTTGCAATGATCATTCATGACAATTTTCAATTCCATCCTCCATGTAGTATCGGAGAAGAAGATCATTAAAAATTTCAGCCAATCAGAGGCTTTTATAGCCCCTGGCAGCCATGTTGGATAACCGATCGTAACGAAAGTAACAACACTTGGTTAGACCATGCAAATGAACATTCCTGCCACGTTTGGTCCTATTGGCTTCAGTGGTTCTGTAGAAGAAGATTGAAATGTTTACGGACGGATGATGGACGCCAAGTGATGGTAATAGCTCACATGACCCTTCCGGTCAGGTGAGCTAAAAAAAATTGAACATGTGCGACATATTGTGTATCTATCAAACACTACCATACATACTAGTGATGGGAATCTGTCACATTTTCAAGATTGATGATCGTTATATACAAACATCGAGCGATGATCGATCAACAGTGACAATTACCTACTAAATGTATTTACTGACTCAAATAGTCTTATTTCAAGAGTATGTATGACTAATGTACAGAGAAGAATAAAAATTGTATCGCATAAGAACACACACATTTTTTTTCATTTGCTGGTGATTTTAAATATATTGACCGCAACACTTCAAATCTTAGAAAACGTAGTTATTGAAACATTTCTGTTAAACAGATAATTGCAAGATTTTTGTCAGTATGAAGACAAAAACAGAGGATAAAGTTAAACTTATATTTTTTCCCCTCAAGATTAGGAATCAGAAACGACCATAATATTTAAGAATCGGATCGGATGCTGACGACTGACTGATTAGTCGATGTTTCTGATAATCGGTGCACGACTAATACGTACATGTATAGGAACACCGATATCTGGCCATTTAAGTTCTGGTGATGGAGGACTTGGGTTGTTCCACACAACCACAGCTTTGTTTAGGAATGGTAAACCTTTTAATCTCTGTAAAGCTGTGATCAACACATTCTCCCTCTCATAGGTCAACATTACCACTGAAAACAACAAGACAAAATTCAAATAGACCAATTTGTTAATACATTAGTCCCTATCTATGATGCCACCCCTTCTGCAGTGAAAAAAGTGTTCTCATAAAAGGATTAAGGCCATGGCAAATTGATTGTTGGTTTCTCCTAATATGGGGAAATTTTCATAGCCCGGTAGGCAAGC
Source organism: Gigantidas platifrons (assembly GCA_002080005.1). NCBI lineage: Eukaryota > Metazoa > Mollusca > Bivalvia > Mytilida > Modiolidae > Gigantidas > Gigantidas platifrons. Next base: position 1,095,877 of record MJUT01005427.1, read on the forward strand.
TTTTAATTTTATTTTTTAATTTTCATTTCTTTAATAGAATAATACATGTATGCTCCTAATAAGCATACTTGTTCTACTATTCCACTTTGGAGGGTAAACAACTTTATTCTTGTATCCATGGAAAGAAGGAGAAAAAAAAAAAATTCTAATTTGTGTTGAAAAAAGTGACATGGCTGGCTTCAAAAATATTTTTTTTCTACTAAAAATGCCAATAAAATTAATTGACCAGGCGGATAAAACTGACCCGGGAAACCAACAATCTTTTTTCTTTGGCCTAAGTAGCCTGCATATGAAATCTGACCTGATAAGAGGAGTGGCCTTTGTTGGGAGTGGTCTTATAGGGAACTACTGTATTTGTTCTTGACTCCAAAACTGATCTCTTATTTTGTGTTGTGATGTACTGTATGTAAACCTTTTGAGTGGCAGTGAATCTGTACAGGAGGCTTATTATTGTCTGTTTATATAAGATTATC
>MJUT01005427.1:1112658-1135998 GCA_002080005.1 Gigantidas platifrons
GATTAAAGATACTTTGTTACTCAAGTCTTTTGATTGATATTAAAAAGAAGTAAGGTAAATAATACAATTAACATTTGTTGACTATTTTCCCAATAATTATTCCAACAAAATTAATAATACAAAAATATTAAAGGTCCACATGAAAGCTTCATGGGATTTTGAAAATTCATTATATGAAATTTGTTTCAAATGCTTTATTTTTTTAATGTAATTCCCAATATAATCCCTAACTTTTTGTTTATTTTGTGCATAACTTTCCAATCTTATTCTCAATGAAAACATTCATCTGAAAATATTCTTCATATACATGTAACTTATAAAATACAAAGGTAAGTCACCTGTGAGTGATGGTTTTACCTGTACATGTAATTAGTCATTTCCTGTTGTATATTGGAACCACAGGTGATACTGTGGAGATGGGTTAATCACAAAGCAATAAATACCTGGCATTGGATGCCAGGTAGGTATTTATCAGACTATGCCTTGAGCTGTACTGTATGTGCTCTTAATTGCTTCTTATGTGCTCTCATTTGCTTTTTATGTGCTCTGATTTGTTTGGCATGTGCTCTTACTTGCTTTTTATGTGCTCATATTTGATTTATCTGTGCTTGCCTGTTTGAACAAATTTTATGTTTGCTTGTATACATGTTTGTATATGTTATTAGTCGATTTTAAGAGCTTCATGTAGCTCATGTTATTTGTTAAATGTCCCAATTTTAAATAAAATTTACTATACTTTTATACATTACTTTATGTTGTATGTTGCTTCATGTACCAATTTTAAATAAAACGTTTTGACTTTGACTTTAAGACTTTGAATCATTTTTGTGAGCACCTTTTTGTTGTCTTTCTTACCTGATTGTATGTACTGATTAATATATTTTCTCACATTCCTTTTGGAGTAACAGCTGTACAAATGTTGCCACAAGTGTATCCCTGATGTATGAAAGTTTGTCATCATACATATGTACGCTTCGTCAATAATATATAATTACAGACGTTTGTAGAAGTGAATATGAGTTTTTATTGACCTGTAAAATAATATTGACCGAAGCCGAAGGCTGAGGTCAATATTGGTTTTGCAGGTCAATAAAAACTTATATTCACTGATACAAAAGTCTGTAATTGTTTTATACTATAAGGCTTATGACGTCACCCGGTGAATATCACTTTCAGCAGGTGAATACCATTATTTATTGACTTCTACTAGACTTTACTTAGCTAAAGTACGGATATTTACAGTCTTTATGTAATAATTTCTTTTATCATAATTATAATATGGAGTAGGCATTGCCTAGATGCAAGCACAGCATTTCTGTCTGGCCAGTGTGTATATATTTGAGTGAAAGTTGAATATCACAAAATATAAACTTTTTTATTGTCGACAACCATCTATCAATTTTGACTTTTGTAATATATTACACTTTTATCAACTTCCGGACTAAAGGATTTCAATCTCATCATTAGGCAGACACAACTGTGTGTTTCATGCCCATGTTGCTGTAGAGCTCTCTGTGCTCGCTATAATAAACGCTTGATTATATTTTTGCTTTGGTCTCTTATGTCATTTAAATTTATTCTTTTCCTGCAATTGTGACACATTTTTAGCGCATTTATTTTTTCTATGTACCATAAAAAGGTAAACAATGAAAATTAACGTTTTTAATTTATTATATGCATATGTCACTTATGCATAAAAAACAAACAAACAAAAACAGTCATCGACTTTAGCAGTGGTCCGGTGGCCCACTGCCAGTGAAAATTGATTCGGACCAGTGACTATTGCCAATTTTTTTCAATAGAATCTATATAAATATTATATAATTTTGAAGTTTTCTGGCCAGTAAATTCGAAAGTCTAATTTCGAAGACTGCAAAAAGGAAAAAAAAAACAAGTAAAAAAAATCAATGACTTTTTTTTTGTATGACAGTTGGGTTCTGTATTTAAAAAATAATGATTAAATCCTTTATATATGTATCTGTTATTCAGCTTTCAGACAGAGTATATAATGTGACATTCCTGGCTTTGGATATATATTCCATTTCCTAAGCCGGGAATGTCACATTATATACCTGTCATATAAATATATTGTTAAATAGCTCAAGTTTTACTTAAGAGTCAGATCTTCTGATTCAAGTGGTTTTTTTTTTTTCATATATGAATACTAACTTTTAAGTTATAGTAACAATGTCAAAGCCAAGAGACGTTAGAGAGTTGTCAGTCGAGGGATAAAAGTATTTCGTAACAATCTCCTGTTCTGGCTGTGGTCAAAAGACAAAATCAAAGAAGTGCTATGTGTCCGATAGTCCGAAGGTCTGATAGTCCGAAGGTCTAATAGTCCGGAGGTCCATTAGTCCGAAGATTCTCTAGTCCGAAGGTTTGATAGTCCGAAACCCAAATAGAAAATTAATTTTGTTATTCCGATAAACGATTTACATCTCGTTTTTAATCATTTTAAGTGCATCGTCTTTGACTACAAAGGTTGATTAAAAGATGGATTCCCTTTTGTTAGAAATAAATTAGATATCTAACTTCCCTATCGCGATAGTACAGTAGATTAAAAAAACACAATTTAGCTACAATAGCAAATTTTTGGACAAAGTTGGAGAAATTTACAAATTGTATATCGGCTCTAACTACAATTTGATTTAAACATATTTCTTCCGTTAATTTTATTTATTCTTTCATTTATTTTTAAAGTAATTTGAATTCGGAATCATTTATATTTAAGAGCATCAGCGTTGCTACTACATGCATACATACTGCCAAATATGCTGTGGTGGTTCATTACCTTCTAATAACTTTACTTAGATGGAAAATGTCACCGAGAGGCTCACAAGATCTGGAATTGTTTACCTACATTTTTTTGTAGGTTAAATTCATGAGAAATTATCAGAAATTTAAATTGATGCCTTTGCTGCCATAACGTTTTTTTTTTAACGGTGTACATATTTATAACTAAGTTGCATCATTTGTGCACGATCTGTCAAATTTAATTTAATTCATTCTCTTTAGTGCCTCTCCGAGAGATGATAATGAATTCCTGTAAAGCTACAATGTAAACTTTGACCTTGGCTGATGGCTATTTTGAACTTTTGATCTACACCAAAACTATTTTTTGGGCAGTTCTGACCGTGATCGTATGGTACAGTTGTGACCGTGATTGCATGGTACAGTTGTGACCGTGATCATATGGTACAGTTGTGACCGTGATCGTATGGTACAGTTGTGACCGTGATTGCATGGTACAGTTATGACCGTGATCATATGGTACAGTTGTGACCGTGATCGTATGGTACAGTTGTGACCGTGATCGTATGGTACAGTTGTGACCGTGATCGTATGGTAGTTGGATATAGAAGGGACTGGTAAGAACGGAACTTTACGACAAAAGAGATGATTTAAATTTCCCCAATGCTAGAGATAGATTTATTTGTAGCAACATTCCAGCAGCACCTGCAATATATGGAGTATATCTCTCAGTTGATATGATGTTCCAGAGCTTGTGGTTCCTGTCAGGAATTCCTTCACTTGGTTGACTGTTATGAAATATCTGTGTCACAAATGAGCACGGATATACATGTTCCACTTGTCGTAAACATTTCCCGGTCCTTTCCTCATTCATGACTTATCACCAGTGCCAGATTTACCATTGTGCTTAGGTGTGCTTAAGCAGAGGGCCCCGTTGGCCAGCGGGCCCATCTTCCTGCCAATTTTTTTTTTCACGATGGATTTTTGTTTATGTGGTGCAATTTTAAATATGAAGGCGTTCCTGAGCATGTATGCCTGACTGACTCTGTCAGCCTAGCGGGTCTACCCCTTTCAAGGGCCCAAGTAAGGGGCCTCGTAACTTAACTAGGACAGGGCCTCATTTGTCCTAAATCCAGCACTGAATACCGGGCTTTGGGACGATTCGGCCATAAACCAATTTGTGCATATACCGATTCGTCCATAGACCAGTTCGGCCATACTTTTTATAATGAGATATATACTTAATAGCATCATTGTTTTGTAGTATTCTTAGTAACGTAAACCGTCCCACAATCGTCATCGACCGAAAGTCGTCATCCTGAAACCTTGCATTATTTTCGCTTCCTTTCACGCTGCAAAAAAGTAGACATGCGGTTTATTTGGAAGAAGTAAGTATCTAATCTTATATTATCATGTATCTATACTAGATTTTGAAAAGTAGCAAGTTTGAAGGACAGGTTTTAAGGACCTCTGTAGAAATGGTACACATGACATATCGGGCGATGGTTCCCCGAATTTAATCCTAATCTTAGGGCGATTGATACATACATGATACAGTGCCATTTAGGAAAGCGACGTCAATCTGAAAGGCTAAGACAAACAAAAAATAGTTTTTCTTTCAAAAGACAGATTTTTATAATTGCAGAGCTGTCGCATGTGGTCATATTTTGTGTGTAAACTTGAGTGACGACCCTAAGGCATTAAATAATGATGCCTTAAAGTCATTAGTTTTATAACTGTATTGGGGGGTACTAAAATTGATATGTAGCTTATTATTTAATGGAAAATCCGTAAAAGATAGAGCAAATCCGTTGACACACCACTGCAAGCTGCAATTGGAAAAATTAAAAAAATTGAAATGACGCATGACGGCATGGCACCAATTAAAGGAATGACCCTTGGTGTCTGTGTCTGGGAAAACGGACTTGACTGTAGACTCATTTGAAGCCATTTCGTGTGTTGATAACAATCACAAAATACAGGTGATAGTCAGATCAAAGAATAAATAATTGCTAATTATCATGAAATAATGAACATAATTACATTTTATTGTCTTACAATCTATAATATCTAGTTTATATTGATCAATATTATACTTAGTAATATATTACTACTATTTAGCTATGTAACGTCAGCCGGTCCATATATCGTATATGGACCGGAGCTCCGGGCCGAAATGTTATATAAATTATCTCCCTTTGTGAGTAATCCGGAAATCTCTTGTCCGTCAATGTTTCGAAAATTTAGAAAATAAAATGTCGTCTGGAAGATTTGCGTCTCTGAATGAAGCAGAACTGGATCAAATTACAGATTCCAGGTCGTCACAAAACACTAAAAATGCAACGAGGTACACGGTAAAAACATTCAGGAGCTACTTACTAGAAAAACAATACCCGGAAGACTTTGAAAACTTTTCGAAAGCAGATATTGATACCAGATTACGATCTTTTTATGCAACGGTGACTTGTACAAGCGAACTTCATTATTTTCTTTTCGTAGCGGATTAGGACGCCATCTAATAAAAAGCAACGGGTATGACATTACAAAAGACGTAACTTCCATTTTGACCTTCGACTTCGTGTTAAAAGTTAAAAATTAAAGTTTATTGACCATATTTTTATTTCTTTCTGATATTTCAGGTAAATTTAAATACAGCTACTTAATAGCTGTTCATTGTACATGGCATAGTTTTATTACATTTAATTGTAAAAAAAAAATGAGTATGGGGTAAATGTACACGAGCCACAATCCATGAATTACAATGTAATTATAAAGCAAAGGAAAGGCACTATTATTGGTGTTCTTCATCAGAAATATTGATGCAAGGTCTGAACAACTACTGTATAATACTGGTAGAACTGCACTGATAGTTCATAATGCCCAAGGTGTAGTTTTGATTTTTCATGTGTTTCAGTGTTTGTGGATGTATTCAGTCTTGCCTTGTTAATTCAACAAATGACATTGTCACTTTTCCAGGGGTATTCTACTTTTACTTTGGGTCAGATATCACTTTTGTCAATTATAATCACATGTACACAATTGCAACATAAACACACTCAAAGCGACCCCTCCCTCCAAATAAAAAAAAAAAAATAATGATAAAAACAGAAAAAAATAAAAAATAAAAAATCAATACCATGTAAAGGACAAAAAATTAAAACAATACAATCCACCCAAAAATATAAAAAATGCACCCACCAAAAAAATCACCTGTCTTTTCGGTATAATATAACAAATAGTGCATAACACTTCGGGTCACATGGCAGTTAATGGACCGGTCAGTCACCCCTAAAATGTTATATGGACCTCAGCTTCGCTTCGGTCCATATAACATTTTAGGGGTGACTGACCGGTCCATAAACTGCCATATGACCCTCAGTGCTATGCACTATTTGTTAATTAATCATAAAATGTTTAAAAAAATCAATATTCCGAAATTTCATGATTAATACCAAAAAAATGTTTATATAAATAAAATAAAACTTAAATTTTGAGCTTAGAACTTGTCAAATACCGTATTAAATATTCCATGGCCGAACTGCTAGTGTGGCCAAAACGACTATGGCCAAACTGGTAGCATGGCCGAATCGACCTGCACCAATCACCGGGTTGTAACCACTAGATTAACACGACGGGTGCACATGAGTTCACCAGGGTTTTTAGAGGATACGATACTCCAATGGAGGCTGTCCCAAAGTGGACGGAGAATGAATAGCGATGACAATGGATCGGCCATATTTGAAGTTGCTATCTGTCACAATGAAAATAGGTCATCTTTCATTTCATCTCAAAAAGTGACAATAAATAATTTTAAAGGAGCAAAAGAACACGAATGCATTGATTTTACCACAAGTTGTCTTATTGATATATTTCTCACTCTTCTATTCCTGATAATGTTGTCAAAAATATCTCGGAAGGTGACGAAATTTTTTCTTTCCGGTCAAAAGTGGTACCACCATTTTGAATTATCAAGTAAGGTGTCACATGCTAAATCACTTGATATTCATGTTTTGATGACGTTATGCACATATTTGCGTGTTTTATTTTAAAATTGAAGCATGACTGAACAATTTGGTTCGAAACTTGTTGGGGTTGATATTTTCAATCAAAACTTCTTATTTAGCAGAGATCGGTCAACTTTGACATTATTTTCACGAAAGCTGACACGACTTCAAAGTTTTCCGTTGGTAGTTAATGGAAGAATAGTATTTAATAAGAAGAAATTCGACTATAAACAAGTAAAATACCCTAACGCAAAGTAGTGCAAACAATTTCTCTGAGCCCACCCCCTCTCACTTGGGCATAATTTACACAAAAGTTACTTCCCCTTGCAGCTTCCGGTTCGCTGCTGTATTTCATACTCCAGAGAAAACTCATTTATTAACCCTTTCCCATGAATAATTATTGACATTTTGTATTTGAAGTTTATTAATTAAGATCATATAATTGAATAGAAATCGTTTTTTTGATTATTTTAGTTATTTAGCAGGATGCGAGAGGTGACTTTGCTTGGCTCATTCACTTAGACATATGTTTTTAATACGCTAAATTTTGGTCGCAGCTATCTCAAGTTCTACTTGTCGGAATGCTTTGGTATGCAGCTTCAACATGCTGAGTTGTACATTGTCACCTCTTTTCAGATCTAATGAACTTCTACTTCCTGTTTGCTGGGACTTAGAATATCTATAAGCTGTGGGCAAACGTGTCCTAGCTATAGGCCAAAAAAATATGTGTGTTTAGGGTTTCCCTACCTACCCTATATTTTTATGCCTAACCTACCATTTTTATGGTCATTTTGGCTTAAGTACCGTTAAACTTGGTGATGATGATGTTAACAAACAAATATTATTGAATATCATATCAACCTTGTCTGATAAAGATATGACACAGGTCAAATTCAATGAACTTTAAGAGGAATGTAGAACCCAAATACTTCAAGAAAAATTTGGAAATGCATGGAATGATATGAGTGAACTAGAGCAGTTGTCGATTTCGAAATTGAACAATTTTTTTGTAGATTACATGATCAGTTTAGTACATGCAGTAGAAGCTGCATCGTCTTACTTAATTGAGTTTGAAAAAGGTGCATTTGAATCAATACCACCTATTCATGAACCCGGAAAACGAGTGAATAAGGAAATAACTGTGTAAACTGACTTTCTTGCATGTGAGTTTCATAAACATATATGTTCTTCATTGCCATAACTCAATAAAATAGCATTCAAGTGAATCTAGTGTGCCATCAGTGAATAAGTGTCAGATTGACAGAATAAAAGTAGATCAGCTGAGAACGTTTTCCAGCCTAACTTTTTTTATTGTACAAGATATCAATATGAAACTTGTTGCATTGTGTTTGTCTTGAAAAGAGCTTTAATTTGATATATATAAAGTAGGTATTGACGAAATTTGTCAATTTGGGTTGTCATCGCTAGAATAGTACTAAGTAGAATGAATGAACTGAATGAATGATTTATGGATTCTGATTTACTTTACTTTAGGATTTTCTAATCTAATAACGCTGGTTTCTCAACCACTATGTCCGCATCTACTACATCAATATCTAATATAAACTTCTTCTTGTGACTTTCCTCACTATAGTCATATTTCACCTGGTTTTCCCAATATTTATCCAGCAATGCAATATTTCAAAGCTCTTTACTGTTTTTGCTTGTACTAACTCTTGGGCGTCACACATTTTATTATTAGCTCATATTGAACGAAAGTAATGGGTATTGTAGTGTGGCATTATTAAGTAACAATCGTTATCACCCTGCATTCAGACTCATTACGCAAGCTTACGAGTTTTCTTCTCATCATTGTCAATGTTTATGGAGGCCGCCATTTTCTATTGTTAATCGCTAAATCTTCAATTATAAGCAACATAAAGCTAATTTTATTCTAATCGCTAATAATAATTACACAAAATTAAAATTTTGATCTTATTAATAGTAGTTTATCACTAAAATACTAAAAATAGCAACAAATTTATTTTGGATTAGAGGCTAGGTCATCACTTGTCACATGACCTGACAAAATGGTGAGTGTCATGCTGTCAAAAAAGAAACTGATAGAAACTTATCTACGCAGGGGTTAGAGAGAACCATTTAAGTCAGAAATAATGGTATAAAGTGGGACGATTTGATTATGTAAAGCGTTCTCTAAATATTGCGTGTTCTGACTAAATACATTTGACCTGAAAAACAGTCAAAGACAAAGGGCAACATGATCATGATGAACGGTGATGAACACAAATACAAATGAACACAAATACAAAAATCAAAATATGAAAAACTTAGTCATTTTTTTAATAGTTTTCAGTCGTAAATATCGAAGAATTGGTAAAATAATCGCTTAATAATTACATTTTTTGATCATCTCCCAATATTTATATCTCGCTCTCAGTCATGACTGTTGAAATGATTTCCACAAAATTTGAACTTTAAATAAGAAAAAAATAACTGCTAGGAGTAATAAAACACGTCTGCCGACTTAAAACCGTGCTTTACAGAGACTTCTTGAGATTTTGCATTACGGACATGAATGAAAAAGCTACTGGCAGAGTCAGTTTATGGTGTTTAGTGCCACTTTAAACAATATTTCAGTTATATCGTGGTGGTCAGTTTTATTGGTGTAGGAAGTACCCTGAGAAAACCACCAACCTGTTGCAAGTCGCAGACACCCTTTATCACATCGTGTTGTATCGAGTACACCTCACAATGAACAGGGTGTGAACTGACAACTCAAGTGGTAATAGACACTGATTGCACAGGTAGTTGTAAATCCAGCTACCATGCGATCACGACCACACCAGCATTTGTACAAATTTAGTTTAACACTGACATTTGCTGGAACACATGTTGCATTCATTTGTTTCCTATAACTTTATTCTGATTTTCATTAATAAACCCATTCACAATTAATTTTTCCCTTTTTTAAATGTTGACAATTCTAATGTGTATATGTTGTGTTTTAGTCATCGTATGATGAAGATGCTGCAGGGTCATTCCCTCAAGGTTTTGGTTATGGTAAAGATGAAAATGATGCAGATATTCCTACTGGAACAACAGAACAGAAACCAAGAATTTTATTAATGGGATTGCCAAGGTAACAGTTTTGTTCCTTTTATGTCAATAATGCTTAATAATGAGATGAAATTTCAAATCTCTTCTTTGCAGAAACCCCATATGTAATGGAATTATTATCTGACAGGGCTCATGTTTGAGGACGATTTGGGGGAAGACGTTGACTTCGCTTTCTCGTTGGTCAAAAGCGAAGTTAAAGTCACATTGTAATTTTGAAGAGTCACCCTATGTCTTACATTTTTTGTATTATCCCCCCGTGATAGCGGTGGGGGATATAGTAATAGTGGCCATCCGTCCTACTTTCTTGTTTACGCGATAACGTCAGTCAACACGAATAGATTTGAATAATATTTTGCATGTAGCTTGTAATTATCATTATCATGGATGGGGTCTTACATGGAAATATTTGAAGCAAGGGTTTTACATCAGATGTTTACACAGTCAGTATTCAAAGTGGAGTACTTCCTGTATATTATTCAGATCATGCTGCAATATACTCCATCCTTCAATAAAGTATGTTATACATTAAGACTGCAAGGCTGCTTTCTATAAATATATAAAACTAAATATTATGCAAGTGCGCGGGGATACGTCGCACATTTATGCGCTAGGCGGTTCTTTTAATGTTTGTTTTTATTTTTCAGGAGTGGTAAATCATCAATACAGAAAGTAGTTTTTCATAAAGTTTCTCCCAATGAGACATTATTCCTGGAAAGTACAAATAAAATCGTCAAAGAAGGTATTGTAATAGTACTAGTAACACTTTAATTCTTTCACACACAAAAGGGTATGGATGTAAGATATCATGAAAGAAAAACCATCCAAAAATTTGTGATCTATGTAAACATACATCCAAAACACAGGTAAAAATCACCCAAATCTCAGGTAAAAGCTACCAAAAACCCAGATAAAAATCTTTCCAAAACTCAGGTAAAAATCACCCAAATCTCAGGTAAAAGCTTCCAAAAATCCAGATAAAAATCCATCCAAAGCTCAGATAAAAATCATCCATATTGTTGACTTTGAATCATATTGTACTTGTATTTCCAAGTAAAATTAAAAGTAGTATTCATTCAGTGAAATAAAGATGTAACCAAACAAAAATGGCAATTCACTCATGTGCTAACGTGCATTCGTGAATTACTGTGTTGCTCAGTTACTCGTGATTTATTTTTGATATTCGCAATGCAAGAGTAGTTATACTATAAATAGTAACAAAGACATGCATCACTGTTTGCATAGCATAAAAAGATGTACATATATATATAAAACCGGGCTGCTCAGTTGGGTAGATAAATAAAGAGCTGATCCAATTCAAGTTAATATTGTTTATTTCATCAAGTAAAAGGTTTTAACCCTGTAAATAACAATTAACAGGTAAGTATATGAAATACATGTATACATTCACACGATGAAATTGACTTTCAAATACAAAAGAATAACATGTAAACACAATAATATAAATCAATACAATGGTAAACAATAAGTTGTATCTTGTTTTCAAGTAAATTTAAAGTATGAAAATAATATGATAAAATATCAAGATTTATGGTTGTGAACTGTGTTAATTTTGCATATGTTTTAAAGGGATTCTGTAGTACAAAATATAGTATCTGTCAAGTTGTTTTTATGATCACGATAATATGAAATATCTGTATCCGGCAGTGAAATATGGTACATGACAAATAGCAATTCTTGTGAATAAAATTGTATTCACAAATTAACCAATTTATGAATTAGTGAACAGTATACACACAAACAAAGTTTGTTTACAAAATTACACAATGTAAATACAACACACTCAATTACCTGACTGTGGGACCAGGTTTCACCAAAATATATCATAGTGGTATAGTTACATAAGTGTTCTCATTCTGAAAAATATACAATTAAGGATGCTCTCAGTTTCTTAATCAGCAAAATGTATAATTGCTACTCAACATTATTCAATCCGGCATTAGAATATCATTTACATCATGTTATGCCACATTTCATAACCAAGTTCATTTTTACACTGAAACTATTAAGAATATATTAGAAAATAATTACTCACTGTTATTAAACAATAATTAAGGAAATTCAATACAGTGATTATCAAGTTATAAAGTATTATCAATTAAACGTAATATAATTGTAGTTATCTACATTTCACTTCTTCATTCATTCATTCATTCATAAAAATGGTCAGGTCTAAGGTCTAAGTTTCCAATTTCCCCAAAATTAATAAAATACAGAAAATTACAAGAAAAGCATAAATACCTTCAGTTATAATCAGTTGGAATATAATACAATCTAGGACTTCAATAAGGCTATTCAAATTCCGAAGAATCAGTATGTCGGAATTTTGAGTATATTGGACCTTCCAATGCCAATACCCGTTTAAATCTCCTTCAAAAGCAAAAACCAATCAGAAGTACTGAATTCACAATTTCAGAAACTTTGAACCAATAGAAAGCATGATAAGAATATCCAAGGAAAGAAATGATTTCAAGGCATGTGACATACCAAGCATGTTAATCCAGGTGTGTCGTTATCTAATCAATATACAATGTACTAGAGTAGTTTTAGTGAGATCAATAATTATAGCTCATTGAATAATTTATTATTCTAACATGACCTCACTCTTTCCCTTTGTTAAAAAAAACCCAGAATTATTTCTTCGTATTATCTCATTAGCACATGCGCCGATGAATGTGACTGACGTTTCCATTGGCAGCATAAAAATTGTGATCCGCATAATGCCGAAAGAGGGCGCAGTATTATTCGAGTTACATAAATTGTGTGCGACATTTTTCGCAAGCGTATATATAAATTACCGTCTTCCAATCAATGTATACTACCGTATTTGTACTCTTAGGCATATTAGAATCGAAATAAATCATGGAAGCCAGAATGTGTTTTGAGTTTTATCATGGATTGGTGGATATTAGTAAATTTTATCCCTCGCTTCTGGCTCGGAATAAAATACTAATATCCGCCAATCCATGTTAAAACTCCCAACACATTCTGGCTTCCATGATTTATTTCTTAATTATAATATATAAAAGTAATTATATACAAGTTGAAATATTTTATTTAAGACATACACGAAGTTATTAATTACTGAATACATAATTATGAAATAAAACTATTACTATAGTAAAATACACCCTGTCATATATATATTCTCTACCATATAAGATCATAGCATATACATGTAACACAATATTTTGTTATGAAAATCATTTTAAATGTCTTTTGATAAAATTAGTTATTATAGTTAATAAAAATTTGTATTTTTCAGACATATGCAATAGTTCATTTGTACAGTTCCAAATATGGGATTTACCAGGCCAGTTTAACACCATGGATCCAAGCTTTGATACAGAGAGCATATTTGGTGGATGTGGGGCTATAATATTTGTAATAGATGCCCAGGTAATTGTATAATATTTGTAATAGATTCCCAGGTAATTGTATAATATTTGTAATAGATGCCCAGGTAATTGTATAATATTTGTAATAGATGCCCAGGTAATTGTATAATATTTGTAATAGATGCCCAGGTAATTGTATAATATTTGTAATAGATGCACAGGTAATTGTTTAAACATATCAGATAAATGTATTGTTATTGGAGATCTAGTTATCAAGAGGAAATGGTTGGGATCTCATTAACTAGTTTAATGCTGTCACGTTTGTGCCTGGCCCAAGCCAGGACCTGGATTTCCAAAGTCATATGTCATGGTCTTTTTTTTTTTTGTGTTCAGAGAGGTGATTGTTTGTTTTGTTGATATTGATGAAATTGTTGACCATCACTCACTTTAAACTTTCTTCTCATAACAGGTAACTGTATAATGTTTGTCATCTTTATAAATACATCATTTGCAGATTTGCTTCAACCGAAGACTATAAAACTGGTATTTGCAGTTTTCCACTTATTATGTAGAATTAAGGATTCTAATATGACGTCCTTCAAACGCTTTGAGTCCAAACCCGTGGTAAAAATAAATATATACCTACACCCATTGTAATTTATGATGTCATCGACAATTTATAACGATATTTTACCAATTTTTAGATATTAGAATCAAAATAATTCATGGTAGCCCGAATTTATATTATTTTTACCACTGGTAGGCACTTTATGCCAATTATTTTACCCGGAGCGTAAAAATAATATAAATTCGGACTACCATGAATTATTTCTTAAAGGACACACCATAATATAACTAAAATACTGCTAAAGTTGCAATTTTAAACTCCAATCAATCAATCTATTAAGAAGTAAGGGCTAAGATGGGCTGTCTCAGATAATACAAATCCAACTATCTGAGGACTGTAAATTTAAATTACCATTTGTTGATTATCTGTGAAGCACGCAACATCCAAGAGTAAGAGCAAGTACCATGGCTTGAAATCTGGATATAATGTCTCTGAATACAAGCCTATCACCAATACGGTGTGGTTTGTCGCCCGGCTTTGTTAATTACAAATATGGGTACACTCGACTCGCAGCCACAAGTGACAAAGTTTACCACTTGCTTGCCCATGGTCGGTGGTTCTCTCCGGGTACTCCGGCTTCCTCCACCACTAAAACTAGTCGCCATGATATAGCTGAAATATTGTTGAAAGTGGCATTAAAACACCAAAAATCAAATCAAATCTCTGAATAGAGCTGCAGACTGTAGGTTCAGTGAGATAGCACCATTAAAATCCAACTAAGCATGTTAGTCTACTATAAAGTGAACATCATCATCATCTCATCTAATAACTTATTTTTGCCATCATGTAGCTAAAAAAAAATTGCTCACATTGCACTAAGCTTTCACTCTCTCACTCACTATTTATTTACCAGGTTAATTATTAGATATACTGCCACTGATTTTATCATTACTTCATCTGTCTTCTATTTTAGGATGAATACATGAACGCCTTGACAAAACTCCATACAACAGTAGCCAAAGCTTATAAAATTAATCCTGATATTAAATTTGAAGTATTTATCCATAAAGTAGATGGTTTATCTGATGACCACAAAATAGAAGCACAACGTGATATACACCAACGGGCATCAGATAATTTAACAGACGAAGGCTTAGAAAATCTTAGATTAAGGTTTGTTTCTTTATAGTATATAATCTCACATTTCACAGTCTTCTGACTTTGTAAATATTAAATTTAAAGTTCTATGTTTCTATTCACTTGCAACTTTGATAAACGTTTTCTGCAATCAAAATGCTGAATTTTTGTTTTAAAATTTTAAGATTTATGTCCGAAAATATTTACCAAAGATGCTTAGTAAAATTTTATTTCGATAAAATGTCGTTTTTGTCCAGAATAAAAATACAACAAACATGCTGAAAGGAAAATTTATCGAAATATTATTTGAAAAGCAATTTGTGTCCTCCCATCTCCCTTTGAAAATTGCTTAATAAAATTTGTATTTGATAAAATGTCGTTTTTGTCCAGAATAAAGAAAAAAACATGCTTAGACGACAATTTATCGAAAAATTTGTTAAGTAATATTTTATTGCAATAACGTGTCGTTTTCCCTGATTTCTTTTTAGTGGATAAAATTTGATACAGCTTAATGTCAAAATGCGTGTCTGTATGACAGATAAATATGTTGTTGGTCAAAGGTGTGAAATTTTAATTTATAATCTCCTGTCACACACAAAATTACCCACGGGCAAAGTACCTCATCATTAATCTGTTTGTCTCCTATAATCAATAATAATTACAATATAAACACATTTTGTCAAATTATTAAAAAACCAACATGCCATGCACTTCGTTTTAAAATCAACACTATACTAGAACTACAAAACAAAACCGGAAGTAAACAGACGCATTCAAAATCACATTTTACAATACAAAAAATTCTACATGCAAGTGTTTTATTATTTTTAACAACATTTTCTTCGAAGTATTTATTGTTTAATGCAAGTTCCTATATACTCACACCTGGAAATGTACAGTTTTATTGCACCGATCACAACGAAATAAGACATTCGAGAATGCCAAAATAATATTAAAACTCAACTGTTACGATTATTCTTCGTTGAAGTCTTAAATTCGTGGATTGCTGTGACCCATGAAATCCACGAAAATTGGTATCCCACGAATAAAAATGAATCCACAGTATTACACAATGAAACCTGTCTAAACCGAACCTCTGTGGGACCAACTTTTGTGTTCATAATAGACAGGTGTTCTGTTTATAGAGGCTGAATTAACTAAGATTTTCTTACTTCAGGATTTTATCTAAAGTTCGGTTTATCCAGGGATCGGTTTAGACAGGTGTCACTACATGTTATATGTATGAAAATTTGCTTTATTTGTGTAAATGTTGCATATGATAACAAATTATTTGGAGGAACAAGTTCATGGTTATTTTGGTGTATTTAATTCTAACATTTTCAATTTTTTGAAGGGCCCGGGTGGCTCAATGAGTTTGGTAGTTGGATTACCCAACAACTCATACACGCCTATCACCAATATGGCGTGGGTTCATGCCCGGCTTTGTAAATTACAAAAAAGGATGTGCTCGACTCACAGGCGCAAGTGATAAAGTTTACCAGTTACTTGCCCATGGTCGGTGGTTCTCTCTGGGTACTCCGGCTTCTTCCACCACTAAAACTGGTTGCCATGATATAGCTGAAATATTGCTGAAAGTGGAGTTATAACACCCCCCCCCCCCCCNAAAAAAAAAGACCTGCCATACATGTACATCTTTTATTTTATTTGAATTAGAATTACATTATTGAATGCTCAAACCTCCTTTCATAAGAGCTTTCAGAGCTTTGATTACCCCATAAGTTACTGCAATGCAATATTTCTAATTGTAATAATTGTCTATTTTTAGTTTTTACCTTACCAGTATATATGACCACTCAATATTTGAAGCTTTCAGCAAAGTTGTACAGAAATTAATTCCACAGTTATCTGTCTTAGAAAACCTGCTCAACATACTTACAACGGTAAGTCATAACCTGGCCTAATGGTCATAACACTATATTCAATATAGCCAGTATTCTGACTGGATGATTTTGGAGTATGAGTACTTATTTAGAACTGGAATGTTACTGCTTTAGTGTTTAATACAGCGCTCCCTCGTTAAACCGACACCTTCTGTGCAGTCGGTAGTTTGGCGGTATAACGAGTTTGGTGATAAACTGAGGGACATTGAAAACTGGAAGTCATGTGATCAAATGAAAAGATAAACTTTCTCAAATTGTTTCAACTCGACTGACATACAATTTGCACTTGTACAAAGACATAAGTATAAATAATACATGTTTAATAAATTAGAATAAATATTTACATACAATTGTTTCCTTTCTCGCAGCACAAAAACAATATTGTATCAATACATGTAAGTACTGTTTCTTGAAAAAGTCATCCAGTGATACTCGTTTTGCCTGAAGTTTTTTAACTAGTCCTTTGAAATAAAACAACAGTTTAGCCATGTCCGATTCAACGGTACTTGATTCCATTTCAAAGAATTTGATCGCGATGTTTAAACCATCAGTTACTTGCTTGCATGTCGGTTGCACTTCTTCAATGTCATCATCGTCATCAGTTTGATTGTCCTCACTCGTATCCGAAATAACAGATTCAATTATATTCACATCGGAAACGTCCTGTGAAGTTAGCAGATCTTTGTCAATGTTGACAAATTATTGAACTGTCATTTGTAGCTCGGGATCTACATCTAGGTCACTATAAACATGTGACAGCAACAGTTCATCTTCATTTGTGGAGTTCCTTTGGAGTTCAACTTGCGAGGTATCTCTATCGCGTTCAACAAGTCCAATATGAACCCAACAATTTTCGATTGTGTTTGATGACACTTCATCCCATGCACATTTGACGTATCGAACGGCATCTTTCAGTGACACGAGTTGGGGTGCATCATTGTCAATCCAATCGACAAGGTGCCGTAAATGTTGTCTACGATAATGTCCCTTGAAACACTGGATAATACCAACATCTAGTGGCTGGAGATGACTGGTTGTGGTAGGAGGCAAAAAGTGAATCTCCACATTCGATAAATTTGGCACTGAGTGACTTGTCCATTATCAGCAAAACTTTACGTATTTGGTTTCTCATTTTGCAATTGAACGATTTCAACCAGTCATTAAAAAGTACCATAGTCATCCATGCTTTTTTGGTGGCAGTGTAATTGGCATAAAGAATGACATTGAAATTACGAAAACATCTCGGTTTCAAAGCCTTTCCAATGACGAACGGTTTCATTTTTTCAGACCCATCCGAGTTACAACATAAGGCGACAGTGATGCGATCCTTTGCCTTTTTAGTTCCTTTAGTGTATTCTGCGGTCGAAAGAGACCTGTCTGGTAACATTTAGGAAAACAGTCCTGTTTCGTCTATGTTAAACACATCTTTCGGTGCAAATGCTTCCATTTTACGTATGGCCTCCTTCCGAACAATCAAAGCTCTGTCCACACCGGTGCTTTCACTCGAAATTACATGCAATGAAATTCCATGTCTTGCTTTGAAGCGTTGAAGCCACCCGTTAGAATACTGTAACTCCAGTTTTATTACCGAAATGCTTTGCCTTTTTCTTCAAAATTTCATCTGTTACAGGGACATTTTTAGACTTGGCATTTGCGAACCAGAGATAAAGACATTGTTCCATGTCAGCATTAAGTCCACTCCTGTGACGTTTCCTGGATGACAAACCGTCATTGTCACTTTCATCAAATTCCTTTTGATTCAAAATATCTCCAACAGTCCTTCATTTTATCGGAAGATCCCATTTAATTGTCAAATTATCAGCAATTTGTTTTTGTGTTAATTTTGGATTTTCCTTTGCATAAACTATAATTTCACATTTCTGTTTGTCGTCTATAAAGTATGCTTTCTCTTCAAGGACGACATTTTTATGACAACTAATTAAATTACAATTTTTACGCAGGATTAAAAGTACAAATGTAATCACTAGAAAAGTAAATACAAGTAATTATTCTAATCAAAACAACTCACCTGTTTCGACCTTCAACTATGAGATCAATGACCGTGTCTGATGACCAGTCTTGACATTCCATAATTACGGATCAATACACAGCTGTCAAAAGGTAGTTGTGGGCGGTACTAATGGGGTAATTTAAATTAGTTTTACGACTTTTGTGTCTGAAAACCTGTGGCAGATGGCGATAGCTGAGTTTGGCAGTATAAGAGGGTATTTTTAATGGGGGAAATCGGGACAGACGAGAATTTTGGAGATAGGCGAGGTCGGCAATAAAACGGGGGGCAATAGACAGAGGGAGCACTGTATTTGTAATCAAATAGAAATAATCAGTTTAATCTTCGGTTTTAGAAATGTATTTATAAAATGAAAGTTTAAACAGTGATGGTAAAAAATTCCACCAATATCAACAAAACAAACAACCTTTTCTCACCTCATTTCGTTTTTTGATTGTACATGTACATTTTGTAATTGATTATTAAGCTTTTATTGGCAAGTACAACAACTGGGGTCTTCATGGTCATGATTGTATGGCAGTTGTATTTACCACTAATGTTGTGAGTTTGAATCCTGCTCATGGCGAGGTGTATTCGATACAACATTATGTGATGAAGTTTGTCAGTGACCTGCAGCAAGTCAATGGTTTTCTCCGGCAATCCTGGTTACCCCCACCAATAAAACTGAACGCCACGATATAACTGAAATATTGTTGAAAGTGGTGTTAAACACCGTAACTCTAACCCGACAAGTACAACAGACATTGATTTGATACATTATAAAAGTTTTTGTATTGATTTTTTCAGCACTCTGGTATAGAGAAAGCCTTTCTGTTTGATGTTGTCAGCAAGATATACATAGCTACAGATATTTCACCAGTTGATATGCAGTCGTATGAACTTTGTTGTGATATGATAGATGTAGTTAATGATGTATCATATATTTATGGGTAAGTAGTATACAGAGTGAGAGGGGGGGGAGATGCATCCATGCAACAACCTTTGATAGTTATCGTCCAATGCTAAATGTATGATAAATAATTTTATAAGATAATCATTAGAAGATTTGCTACAGTACAGTCAGAGACATAGATTGACAAATCATCTAGATAGACATGTCACTCTGACAAATCATCTAGATAGACATGTCACTCTGACAAATCATCTAGATAGACATGTCACTCTGATAAATCATCTAGATAGACATGTCACTCTGATAAATCATCTAGATAGACATGTCACTCTTTTTAGTTATTCTGATGTACTGTTTAGTCACTGTGATAGAAATGTCACTCTTCTGAGTGATTCTGATATATCTTTTACTCTGTTTAATCACTGTGATAGAAATGTCACTCTTCTGATATATCTTTTACTCTGTTTAATCTATTTACTTACTTTCTTTTGCATCTTTTGTGGTAGCAAGTAACAGTCTAAATACAATAGATATTATGAAAATATGTTAAATGGAATATAAGATATATCTGTATCACCAAGATGAGTGATCACGTCTATCATTCATTTTTCACGATATGTCTCTGACAGTACTGTGTGATATACTTGAGGTAATGGTTTCAACAATGTTTCAGTTTTTTAAGGTGGTTAGCTTTGTTGATGGAGGAATCTTAAGTAGAGGGGAAAAACTATCAACGTGTCGCAAGTGACTGACAAACCAGAAAAAAGTATTAGTATAGCAATATTATATAAATAAATACATTATAAGGGACGGGGTCGTCATGGTCGTGATCGTATGGTAGTTGGAATTACAACTATCTATGCAATCAGTGCTTATCACCACTAACATTATGAGTTCAAATTCCGCTCAGGCGAGGTGTACTTGATACAACATTATGTGATAAAGTTTGTCAGCGGCTTGCGACAGGTAAGGGGTTTTCCCTGGCTTCTCTGGTTCCCTCCACCAATAAAACCGTCAGCCACGATATAACTGAAATATTGTTGAAAGTGGCGTTAAACACCATAAACCAAACCATAAAAGGGACTAAAAAGGGGTCAGAGAATATTTCATAGTAAATATGTTCTAATAGAAACAATAAATACATATGTTACAGGAATATCATATTAGGCCATACAAAGTTAATTTCTTGGTTCTCAGGCCCGCCCGCATGTGGAAATTCGTCGCCGCATTGCCGATTTTATTGCAAAAATAGTAAAAAAAAATTATTTTAAATGCGGTAGCGCTGTCCGTACGGAAAAAACAACCGCATCCGTTTTTCTCTTATATCGCGTGGTCGGTGAAACGCTTTAAAACGCATCATGCTTAAATGATATTTAAAGTATCGTTATGACAATGTATAAATAAAAAACGTGTTTCCGTTTGACATTTAGACAAAATGTCAATCGTTTCTGTGCAAATTCGGCACAAATGTTTGCCAGTTTTACCAGGAAACATAATAGGGGGCTTCTCCGAAGCTTGTACCTTATTGGAATTGTTTACGGAGATAAAAAATGGTACGTTGGGACCAGCGGATTGGACGTTTCCATAAAAATTAACCACTTGTGATGTTTCTTCCACCATCGGAAGAATTAAAATTGAAATTTTCAATAAAGTAATGAAAAGATTTATACATTGCCATATTTTTCACCAAAAAAAAAAAAAAAAAAAAATGCCTCCCTCATCTCTTTTTACAGCAGTAAAAGGATAAAAAAAAATGCCGCCCTCCCTCATCAATTTTGACAAAAAAGGGCCTGAGAACCAAGTAATTAACTTTGCATGGCCTTAAGTAAAACATAATATATGTGTTTTGTTTTTAAAGGAAGGAATGGTCGTCCATTGGCAGTGGTATGCTATCACGGCAGGATTCTGTTTTGTGTGTATTATTTTATAGGGGATTGAGTCCCTCTGTGGCTTGGGAATCCTTAAGGAATAACAATGCCTTATTATAGCATGTTCTCTTTTGATTTTCAACTCCATATAATTAGTTTTCAGCCAAAATATGTTTCTTAAGGCTTCTAAAGTAATGGTTTTTGAACTTGTAAAGCCTCACTATTAAACACTGATGAATTTCAATTATGATTCGCCCTGCTTTTGCAATCCCCAAGGGAATCCCATAGGGTATAGAAATATGATTGAATTTCCCCTCTGATAAGGGCCCTAAATAGCTGAAATAACTGCTAACATTGGCATTAAACACCAATCAATCAATCAATCTGATATGGGCACCTTTTGGTTGTGCAAACAAAATCAAATACATAACTTGTCTTAAGGACAGAAAGTAAATGAGTGCCTCATGTTTCGACATTTCCACTCTCCTTACACATTGAAGAGGAACTTTCAGTAGTACATGTACCTTCTGAGAAAGTTTGTAAGCACTAAGTTGACCCCAGTCCAGTATATCAGCTTTTGTCTCTGGCTGGCGATATAATCTTCCACTTGTATACCTATCCCATTGTCACCTTTTCACCTACATGATTTAATGTATTGGTTTCAAAACGAGAAAGGGGCCGTTGTTGTCATGGTCATATGATAGTTGAATTTACAACTACCTATGCAATCTTTGCCTATCACCACTTATGTTGTGAATTTGAATCCCGCTCTGGGCGAATTGTACAACATAATGTGATAGAGTAAGTCAGTGAGCTGCAGTAGGTCGGTGATTCCGGTTTCCTCCATCAATATAACTGGACTGCCACGATATAACTGAAATATTGTTGAAAGTGGCATTAAACACCATAAACCTTGAATGTTGTATTCAAAAAATGAGTTATGGGGTCCTGATAGCCAACATCTGAAAAAGGGTACAGATTTCTTGTAACCAACACTTAAATTATTAGACACTGCACACGTAACCTGGTTTTTACATGAACTATAGAAATCGAGTAGACAATACATGAAGTGGGTTATGGTCCCTGGTTGAAAATGTGTGTAATTATTTTTCTTTGGTGGTCAGCTTCAACAAGAATCGCAACTATATTTAGATATTATAAAATTTTATTTCATCATATTTCTATCATCTGTTTTTGTTCTTCTCCCTGTGAATATAAATGCTAGTTTATATGTAATAAAATAATATTTGGATCCTATAAACAGACAATTATTTTTATATGTAGGATAACATCAGTTTTGAAGGTTAAACATTACAATATAGTATTTTCCTCATTCATGACTTATCACGGGGTTTGTAACAAAGAGTGACACAATGGTGTGCCACATGTGGAGCAGGAACTGCCTACCCTTTCCGAGCACATGAGTTCGCCCCCTGTTTTTAGTGGAGTTCGCCTATCTTTTAGTTTTCCGTGTAATGTTTTGTAGATCTTTGTTCTTTTTCTTTTGGCCATTGTATTGTTTGTTCTTTTTTGATTTACATCTTCTAATTACTCTTTACATTATTACTAGTATCAGACTCGCTGCAGGTCTTTTAGTGAGACCTTCAAAACTGACGTTATTGTTCACTGGTATATCGGTAACATCATAATATATTTGTATATATAATCTGTTTGTTTCATAGACTAGTATGTTTATGTTTTATTTCTAAGGGTCTTGTAGCTGTGAAACCGTAGCCCTTTATGGTCCTTTTTTTTT
>MJUT01005427.1:1142826-1161887 GCA_002080005.1 Gigantidas platifrons
TATTGCTTTAATTAAAAAAAATAACACCAAGAACATCGATAATTTCAGTCTTCTTATTCAGGAAAAAAACCTACAGCAAAATAAAGGTATACTGTCAACAAAATCGTCATTTTTATCGAGATTTTTTTTTAGGGATTCTAGATTTTTCAACTTCATCCTTGTAAGGTCGATGTGGACGATAGGTCGAAGCCAGCGTGTTGAGGAAAAAAAATATTGACCTATCGTCCGTAAAATACGGTAGCAGCTTTTCTCTCTGTGGTTTTGATCACCGAGATGCTTGAAATCTGTATACAAACATCACATGATCAAAACGTTCAACTGACTTTAAAGAGTTATCTCCCTGTAGTGTATGGTACCCTCTTAAGTATGATTTGTAACAGTAAGGGAGCAGGGAAGATAAGTGTGATTTGATACAGTAAAGGGCTAGTCAAAAATTTTGAAAATAGTCAAACCTGCTTTAGTGACCACCTCTATTAAGCAATAACTTGTATTCTTCTTTTTTCTTTTTCAAAATACAGGACTAGACTCGGAGGATAGAGTGGGTAACGTCCCGGAACTGTGTGCGCTATGCACATTGACAGTTTACTTTTAAAAGTATGATAAAAAAAAAATAAACCAAACAAAAATAACTAATTATATATATGTACAGTTGTTTGCTATATGTATTTAATGGTGGGTTGGGAATCCCAGGGGCAGATCGGGGTGGGGGGGGGTACACCCGGCACATGCCCCCCCTTAAAATTGGAAAAAATATTTTTTTTTTTGCGTAAAATCATGATTTTTCACACGAAATACCCCAAAAATGTTCACGCTTCCCTCTGCTTTGCGCGATTTTTTTAAGTGCACCCCCCCCAACTTGAAATCCTGGATCTGCCCCTGAATCCTACCTATTATGTGATCTTAATTTTTATTTCCATTCACTGTGCATTTCATATCAATTCAACCTGTATTAAGCGACCACCTGTCTTTTTTTTTTAATCATATTTCACTGTTCCCTTGGAAGGTAACATAAGACTGTAGGTATCTTATGCATGATATAATGTTTGTAAGTTATATATAGAACTGAGATAGATTTTTATTACGACTCAAAACTTTAATACTTGAAACCCTTTGGTTCTATCATAAGGTTTTTAAAATCCTTCACTTTATTATAACTCTAGGTCTTAGATATACCAATATGTTTCTTGTGCATATAAAACTTCATTTTTGACATAATAATGCTTCTAATACTGAAAGGTGTCAACATGGCTGTGATCGTATCGTAGTAAGGTTTACATTTACCTATACAATCAGTACCTATCACCACTAATGTTGTGAGTTTAAAATTCCTACTCGTATTGGGATGCACTTGATACAACTTCTTGTGATAGAGTCAATGACTTGATGCAGGTCTATGGTTTTCTCTGGGTAATGTGGTTTCCTCCATTAAGAAAAAAATACCACCATGATATAAATGAAATACTGGTGAAAGTGGCGTTGGTTTATTTAATGAAAGTACTCTTACAATTGCTTGATGAAATTTGATAAGGTTGCAGGGTTGGGTTCAATTACTTTAAAAAGTAATTAAATACTTTCAATAAATTACAGTGCAATATTTTTCAATTACATTACATTGCAATTACAGTGGTTTTTAAAAAGTATTTGATTTTTTTCAAATACTTTTAAAAAGTAATTAATTACATTGCAATTACATTTTAATTCCCCAAAATCAGAAAATTCACAAACTTTCCCAGATATAGATGTGGCACAGTGGTTGCACTTGGCATTAAAATTTCCATTTAAAGGTTGCACATGAAATATGTAGGTACTCTGTTTTTTTAAGTTATAAATTGTTATTTGTTTATTATTCTTGATGTCTTTCTTAATCAATCATGTATAATATTACTGTAATATAAAATTATTTATTTTCTTTTGTCACAATACAGAGTTATCTTACAATGTACAAGAGTTGCCTCCCTTTAAAAAAAGTACTAGAGTTACCTCCCTTAAAGAAACACTGGGCATTGTAATGTTGGTAATGTAATTAAATTGTGTGGTCATTTCACAGTAATTTTACTGACAGTGTTATCATACGTACCTAGATATATAGATTCTCCTTCAGTTGTCCGTGGGTTACGATATATCTCCACTCAAGAGAGTTAAATTAAAAATTTTAACCACAAGCCGTTAGTGGTTAACATTTTTAATTTAACTCTCTTGAGTGGAGAAATATCGTAATCCACATGAGCAACTGAAGGAGAATTTGTTTCTCCCATTATTTAACACAAACTATATTTCAAAATTTGAAATTAATTTGTTTGAAATTAATGCGGGGAAAGGCACGAGACATTTTAATCCTCTAGAGGATTACAGATTTTTCCACCACTGGTTCAGCGGGGTTAAAGCACAGTAATAATGGGAGAAATAAAGCTATCCTTCCATTAAAAGATATATAGGACTCTTAAGATGACAAGTTTATACTGCAGTCAGTACATTTACTGCATATATAAAGGTGTACTATACAGTAGATGCATAAAAGACCATAAAGTCACCTGGTACACTGCACCTTATGTTGAGAAAAGTGTAATAGATACTGTATCAAACAAAGATGACCATACTGTAGACACCAAATAAGAATCTCAACCAAAATATCCAATGTTTTTCCTTTTGAGTGTAAATTGAACAATTGTTTTTCTGCATACATGACATTACAATATAAATACAATATACATATATTGTCAAGAAATATGAAATTTGTTTAGACTCTCCTCGAAGCGGAAAGAAAAGTTCACCAAAAAGCTAGCTTTTCTTGCTGTTTCTAAAGCTCGTACAAATAAATTTTATATTTGCCTCACAAAGTATGTATATTTACTGTTTATTCAAACCTATAAGGATAGACAACTCTTCATTATGATTGAATTGTTATTGCTCATCACTGCTGCCAAAGCTTTTGTAATTTAATGCTGATTTTAGTGAGTTGAATGACGGCAAATATATTTCATATATGTTATATCTGACATAACATATACTTGTACATGTATATTATATCAGACATTTCATTTAAATGTGTTAAAGAGGACATTTTGTATTTTACTCATTAATTATTTAATAAATTGATGTTCGAGAAATCTGGGTTTATTTGTCAAGGAATTAACAACAAAATTGACAGGACTGAAAAACAGTTCGAGAAATCCATAGTGTTCGAGCCATTCGAATTCAAACTACCAAAGTTTTACTGTATTATATCAGATGTTTCATTTAAATGTATTTGAGAGGAGATTTTTATTTGACATATTAATTATTTAAGCTATCGTACTTATACACGGCATTTATATTGAGCCACGTTGATGGCATATATAACCTATAGGATGCTATTGGAATGATATTATTGTATACTATAATTTACATATGGTTTCCATGGGTTCCTGGTTGTGATCGTATGGTTGTTGGATTTACAACTACCTATGCAATCAGTGCCTATCACCATTAATGTGAGTTTGAATCCCGCTCAAGCAAAGTGCACTTGATACAACATTATGCGATAAAGTTTGACAGTGACTTGCGGAAGGCGAAAAGTCTGTGCTTTTCTCCGGGTACTCGCAGTTTCCTCCACAAAGAAACACCATAACCCTTACCCTAACCCATGGGTTACAGTTTACCCGTTTTGAAAAAGAGGCGTATAATATTAGCTTTATTTAACTTAGTGTTTAATAGTGCTTATAACCACATCATCGCTAGCCAAGAGTTGCAATCTGCCTCCCATCCTGGTGTTGTCCGGGTACTCCGGTTTCCTCCAATAAAAAATTGACCGCCACGATATAACTGAAATATTGTTGAAAGTGAAGAAGTGAAAACATTGCTAACTTATCTGTAGTAAATAAATTTAAAATGTTATAGCATAATCTTTACTTCAATGTAACCATGGAAACCAATATTAATTTTAAGATGACGAGGATCAGATGTATTTATATATTAAAGGTATCAGATGATCGTGAGAACTGCTATTGCTGTGTATTTCAATGTTACCATGAAAACCAATTTTTATTTTAAGTTGATGAGAATCAGGTGTATTCATATATTATAGGTATAAGATGATCATGAGAACTGTAATAACTGTATACTTCAATGTAACCATGGAAACAAATTTTTATTTGATGATCATGAGAACTGTAATAACTGTATACTTCAATGTAACCATGGAAACAAATTTTTATTTTAAGATAATGAGGATCAGGTGTATTCATATATTATAGGTATAAGATGATCATGAGAACTGTAATAACTGTATACTTCAATGTAACCATGGAAACAAATTTTTATTTTAAGATGATGAGGATCAGGTGTACTCGTATATTAAAGGTATCAGATGATCGTGAGAACTGCTATACCTGTGTGTATATTTATTTTGTTTACATGATGCAAGATGGAATTTCTTGTTGTGTTCATTAACATCAATATTTATAGATTATATGGCATTTTTCATATTACATGTCATATCAACCCGAGACCTCCATATTAGCCCAAGGGCCGAAGGCCCGAGGGCTAATATGGGTTGAGGGTTGATATGACATGTAATATGAAAAATGCCATATCATAACCTATTTATCATATACAGACTAGACAAAAGTATTCGTACAATTCCAATATTACCTATATATTTCATATTTTAAAAAAAATTACTCTGAAGTCAATTCATGTCCGATTTTGATAATTTTATTTATCAATAAAAACATAATTTTATGTATTTTTACTCTATAATTTCAAAATAATTTTCTATGATTAACATTTTGGGAATACACAAGTTAAACACAACTGAATTCATTTTTTTTTCGAAACAAATTGCAATGATACTTTTTGTTGACAGATTATTTAAGTCTGTGTAAAGTGTGTTTAAATCATGGCCATTTGAAAAACATGCATCAAAAAGTTATTTCAAAATTACTAGTTTATCATTAATTTCAGATTATACTCAGTTTTATACTCAGTTTTCCTACTTGTGCTTTCATTTGATTTATGAAGCCAGCAGTGTCATCATTCATTGCATAACGAGCATTTTCCATGTTTTCTCCGTTATCCATTTTGACAGTAGCAGACGCAACGGAAGTAAACAACGAAACATAAATAACGAAAACTAATCGGACCAAAAAAGTGAATTCCTCGAGAGAAAAAAAAAAAGACTTTATAATATTTACAAGTGAAACCTAAATACTTCATCTCATTCAATATTTCCAATCGCCATTTTGTAAAATCCATATCTCACCCCCCATGTAATACGGATCAGGTTATTACACCCCCTTGTTGCATTTCGAATTTATGACATATGCAAAATTAAACATATCTTGAGTAAGTATGATAAATAGTCTTATGAAAAAATTATTATTTCATTAAGACGAAGATGATAGGATGTAAACGGAAACTTTCATAACTCCTCCCTCAGTCATAGGTGGCCGTTAGCCGATATTTGGTTATCCTGTTTAGGCCCTTTGATTGTCTTGCTTCGAAAGACTTTAAATTATTTGGCTTTCTAATCTTTTCATCATGTGCGTGCTTGATGTAGGTTATTCCAGAAATGTGTCGTGCAGTACTAGATTTGATATCTATGTTTTTACCTGTATTTTTTGAAAGAATACAACAAATATTTAGGTCACCTGAGTTATCCACAAATATTTAGGTCACCTGAGTTATCCAGTCATTCAAATACAAAATTTTAATGTCTCTTGAATAAGGGGGAAGGTGTTTTTTTCACCAACACTGACGTTTTATTTATAATTTTGTGTCTATTTTAAATACCTGTTTTTTTTTATTATGATTAATGATATTTGTGGAAAAAATTGTGAATTGTAATTTCTCAAATTTATTTTCAGCAAATCATGATGGATTTTCACTTTCTTTCCCTCTTAAACATTACAAATCTTTAGAAAAGGCTAATAATTAATATGTATTCATTCACATAAAAAAATGAAACTTTATTTTTTGATTTTATAAATTATTTTATATGGACTGATAACTGTTTTGATAGAAGAAAACACTGATGAATGCCTTGTGACTGAAACATTTGAATGTACTGTAGACGAGGATTTACTTATAATTTTACTCGGCCAATACTCACTATCAGCAGGAAACAACTAAATAATTATTAGCTCATTGCTACCACTGGGCGTCCGTCGTCCGTCTGTCGTTAGCTTTTTGCATTTTAATCAACTCCTCTAAAACCACTGGGCCAATTTCAACCAAACTTTGGTGGCATGGTCCTTGGATGGCCCCCTTCCAAAATTGTGTCTGGTGATCCCGACTTCCAACCAAGATGGCAGCCAAGCTAAAAATAGAAAAAAGGGGGGATGAAATTTTAATTGTCCATTGCTGCTATAGTATACGTCAGAATGAGCTCAAATTTTAACTGCAGCTACATGGCAAGGAGTAGTTTAGCATAGATTCCGGGTTTTTCTGTGAAATTTTTCTTTCAGCCGATTTATACCGATTATGCAAATTAGGCATAATTTGATAAAAGATCATATTTAAATCAACTCCTCTGAAACCGCTGAACCAAATTAAACCAAACGTGGCAGAGATGGTTTCTGGATGGGTCCCTTTCAAAATTGTGTCCGACAGCCCCGCCCTACATTCAAGATGGCTGCTGTTACTAAAAATAGAAATTTCTTCAATTGTCCATTACTTCTTTAGTATAAGTCAAAATGAACTGAAATTTTAATTGCAGCTACATGGCAAGGAGTAGTTTAACATATATTCCGGGTTTTTCTGTGAAATATTTCTTTCAACCGATTTATACCGATTATGCAAAATAGGCATATTTTGATAAAAGATCACATTTAAATCTTTTCCTCTGAAACTGCTGAACCAAATTAAACCAAACCTGGCAGGGATGGTCCTTGGGAGGGTTCCTTTCACAATTATGTCCGACAGTCCTGCCCTCCATTCAAGATGGCTACTGTTACTAAGAATAGAAATTTCTTCAATTGTCCATTGCTGCTTTATTATAAATCAAAATGAGTTTAAGTTTTAACTGCAGCTACATGGCAATGAGTAGTTTTAATGTATATTCTGGGTTTTTCTGTGAAATTTTTCTTTCAGCCGATTTATACCGATTATGCAAATTAGGCATATTTTGATAAAAGATCATATTTAAATCAACTCCTCTGAAACCGCTGAACCAAATTAAACCAAACGTGGCAGGGATGGTCCTTGGGTGGGTCCTTTTCAAAATTATGTCCTACAGCCCCGCCCTCCATTCAAGATGGCTGCTGTTGCTAAAAATAGAAATTTCTTCAATTGTCAATTTATGCTTTATTACAAATCAAAATGAACTCAAATTTTAGCTGCAGCTACATGGCAATGAGTAGTTTAATATATTCTAGGTTTTTCTGTGAGATTTTTTCAGCCAGTTTATTCCGCTTAGGAATATTATGAGATAAAAATCACATCAAAATCTATTGCTCAGAAATTTGAGTTGAAATGATCTTTCGATGGCCCACTTTCAAAATTATGTGTAACACCCCCATTTTCTATCAACTTTAGATGTCAAATTGAAAACCAGGTGAGCGATTACAGGCTCCTGGGAGCCTCTAGTTATACATTTAATATCTATTGGCAAAGATAAACTACAGATTTTCAGACCCTTTTCTAAATTAAAAAATTGGTAAAACAATTTTAATTCAATTTTTTCGTAAATTAAATGTGATTTGATTTATGCAGAGCATATACAAATGCAGTCTTTTTCTCAACAACATTCTTTTGCTATTATTCGTTTTTTGGGTTGCATTTCTGATCAATTATGTAATAAAGTTTGTCAGTGATTTGCGGCAGGTCGGTGTTTTTCTCCGGATACTCCGGTTTCCTCTACCATTAAAACTGACTGCCACAAAATAACTGAAATATTCTTGAAACACCATTGACCCTCATCCTAATCGACAAAAATAGGGGGCCTCTGTGGTCGCTATTTAAATGGTAGTTGGATTTCACTCTACATTTGCAATCAGTGCCTATCACTACTACAGATATGAGTTTGATGGCTGCCCATGGCGACATATATACCTTATATGATAATGTTAAAAATAATCAAATTATTGTGAAGTATTTGATTGATTTATTTGATTGGATGAAATAAAACACATAAAAACAACATAAAATAATATTGACAATTCATTTATTTTTTACCGATGTTGAATAGCTATTTTTAATCCATTCTATATTGAATAAAGTATTAAAAAAATCAAGATTGAACTGTTTTACGAGAAAAATGTTGATAATGTGAAAAAAAGTTTTTTGAACATTTTAGAACTTAATGGATAATGAGTAAACATGAACAATAATGAAAGTGTGGGTGGAGAGACAATGTCTGATCTATAAATAGATTATCAATTATACAATATACTATTTGTTTACTGTTATGTCTTGATAAATATGTATGTATATTATTGTATGAGAAAATATTGATAAAATTTGTTTTTTAAAGAATAAAATGTAAATAATTATATATTTTTTTTTCTTTCATAATCGTTCCATAGTTTTCTCCCTTGTTAAAACAAGTCTTTGTTGTCTAATAGATAATTATCTCCCTTGTCGCATTAATGTTGCATTCATAATCTTCCAACGTGAAATGTCTAGGGTTGGAAAATAACATAAAATTAATAAATATGTTGCTATGGTGATTCCTATGAAATTTCATGCATTCATTTGTGAGTTCGAACCCCGTTCATGGCAAGGTGTACTCAATACAACATTATGTGATCAAGTTTGTCAGTAACTTGTGACAGGTACTCTCCACCAATAAAACTGACTGCCATGATCTGACTGAAATATTGTTGAAAGTGGTGTTAAACACCATAAACCAAGCCATCATGCATTCATTGTTCCAACAATTTAGCTCTTTTAGTTTCTGAGATGAAAAGGTTCACATGAAGCTGAGAAGGACCAATGCTCAAAATGATAAATATATACCGGTAGCTCACCTTACACATAGGGCCATCCAAGGAGCTATTGCCATCACTTGGTATCGGTGGTCTTCAGTATGGTGAAAACTATTTAAAAACTCTTCTCCTCTGAAAACACAGGGTTCAAAGTTGGATGTCTACTTCAAAAAATGTATTTGATGATCCTATCTAACATTGCAGCTGGAACCGCATCAGTAGTGTAATGATTAGCATACACGCCTCAAGTGTGGTAGATCGTGGGTTCCAGCACTGGCCCTGTCAAACAAAAGACTATGAAATTGGTATTTGTTGCTTCTCTGCTAAGCACACAGCTTTAATGATTAAGAAAAAGGCAGATCGGCACGGAATCAGGATAATATCTCGGAGTGGAGCGACAAGACTACCTGTGGCCTGTTGTTTCAACAAGCTATACCTATTAAGACCCAAATAAGCATGCTGGTCTAGTACAAATCAGACATCATCATTTCATCGAATGTAACTTGTTCTCGCCATGATATAGCTGAAAATTGTTCACTTGGCATTAAACAACAATCGCTCACTTACGTCAGCATTGCTGTAGTGACTATAATGAATCATAGGAGGGTAAAACAATCACAAACTGAAATTTGATTGATTGATTTTTTGTGTTTAGCTCCACTTATAGCAATATTTCAGCTATATCGTGGCAACCAGTTTTTAGTGGGGAAGAAGCCGTAGAACCTGAAGAGAACCACCGACCATGGGCAAGTAACTCTGAAATTTGAACGGCAATTCCATTTTAATGTAAGGTATGACATATGTTACAGGTTGTCCTGAAATGCAATGCCCCCTTTTAGCAAACATGTCTGTACTTTAAACTGAAAGTACATGATAAACATTTCTTGAGGATTTTCAGTGAAATTAATACTGTAGCTTTGCCGATTTTTGTCTAATTTGCAAAACTATGCAACAAAATATTTAAGAAGCATTACCAATTGACCAGAATTAAACCAAACCTAACTGGCATGGTCCATGGGTGGTCTCGTTTCTAGACTACCCATTTACCTCTACTCCTATCCTAGATGACCAACATTAGTAAAATGGACACTTTTTCTATTTAGCCAGAACTTCTTTCAAGGTGGAGTGAATTATATTTAAAAATAAGGTACATTTTGTACATGATGAACATTTCTATAATATATATTCCTGGTATCATTGTGAGATTCAGTCTTGCTGAACATGCAAAGTAGGCTGATTTCCGCATTAATGATTGATAAATCTTCCATGAACACAATGAACAGACAGACAGCCAGGAAGTGTCACTCAGATGGTAACCCAACTTGGATGGGAACCACTTCAGGTTAGGAGAGTTAAGATCCGCCTCCCTTTGTTATTTAAGATCCAGCATAACATAGTAGCTATTCCGGCAGAAGCACATTTTCTTCCATCATACTCCAGGACTAGAGGTCAGAATACCTTCCGGATTCCATCAACCAGGAAGGATGTTAACTGAAACTCCTTTTTCCCCAAGATCCAGCCGGGAATGGAACAACATCAGTTCCGTGGAGGAGTTCAGGGACACACTGGGCAACTTACCACCTTTCCAGTTCCTGACCGTGTAGATAAGAGTCCCGCCTGTTTTTAAATGTAAATATTGCCCTGCGGGGTTTTTATCTTGACTGTCACGCTGGAGTACAACGCTTAATGATGAGTACACTCTGTATACGGAAGAAGAAGAACCAAGTGGAACCGGGTTATGGTTAGGGTGTTTAAATCCACTTTCAACAATATTTCAGTTACCTACATAGTGGCGGTCAGTTTTATTCGTGGAGAAAACTACCGAACTGCACAAGTCACTGACAAAATTTAAACTTTTATCACATAATGTATCGCCAACTGGAACCGAAGTTGACATGGCTGTTTATTATCAGGTGATAAGGTTTTGCTGTTACTCGGAAATACATGGCTGTCTTGCGCATTTATCTATTCTGATTGGCTGCAACTTCAAAAATCTTTACAGAAGCCATTTGGAAGACATTGTAAGAATACTCCTTAGATTGTTCTGGATTAGTTCGATAAAAAAAATGGTCACCATCGCATAGTTTAGCATAGACCTCTAACAGCTACGTCTTGAAAGTCGATTGACACATTTATATTAAATGTATATTTTTCCCTTTAAATTCCTCATGGAGAATGATCATGAAGTCTTGAAACATATTCTACATGTTTGGCGGATTGAAAAGATTTGAAAAATATTTTCATTTTTGTTCTTGAGACACAACCAATGGCCACCAACATTGGAACAAAATTTAACAAAGGTACTACGCACTATAGTGAACAGGAAATGCATACTTATCCAGTACACCCGAGTTCACCTGCAGTTTTCTAGTGGAGTTCGTGTTTCGTGTTGCTGTTTTGCAGATCATGGTTTTTTTACTTTTGGCTATTGTGTTGTTTGTCCTCTGATTTAAGGTTTCTGATTACCACTTTGATATCTTGAAAACTGTTCTCCCTATTGAAATACCTTCTCAGAAACCACAAAATCTACATAATCATTGAGTAAATAAGGGTAATAACAAAATTACCGAACACAGAGCAATCTTCCAAAGGGAAATTCAAAACTCATAAATCAATAAACAGACAAAATCAGTCAACAACCGGGAAACTGGAAAACCACAATGGTCCTGACTTGGTACAGGCATTTCTAAAGAAATGGTGGATTGAATCAGATTTTATGGCGCCAACCTCTCGCTTCCATTACGGTTCAAAGGTTCCCGTTGTCACTAAAACAGCATTTACAACAATACTGGAAAAAAAGGCAAAATAGCAGTCAAACAGTACCAAACTCAGTATCTAATATATCTCGTGAACTATCACCATCAACTATGAGTCCTTTGAAGTATTTTAATTACGACTGTAAATGTCAAAAGCATTTTTACGTCACACATTCACAAAAAATATTTTTGACATTGTAAACCACGTATACCAAATCCTTACTTTATACATTTTCACTATATGAAAATGTGTCTTTTACTATTGTATCTGCAGAGACAGAATATATTTCGACAAGATCTTGATATCGGAATATAAATTTGTTAAGAGATCGAATAAGGCGAATCTTTTTATAGCCCTGGTCCAGTAGCCTGTTTTTCAGACAAAGCTAGTAGATGACGCTTCAAGAAATCAGAATAATAATGCATAGACACCAAAAGCAAACTTGGAGACCATACAAGGAACACCCTTTTGACGTTTACTTTCCTTTTAGATGATTTAGTGGTTTCAAGGGAGGTAATATCACCGTTTCAGAGTTATTAGAATTTTAAAAGTAGAAGATTTTAAGTCTTAATGAGCAAGAAATCCAAAGGGCCTAAACATGATACCATACATCGCCTAATGGCACATATGCCAGAGGATTGATTGATTGATGTTTGGTGTTTAACGCCACTTTCAGCAATATTTCAACTATATCATGACGACCAGCTTTAGTGGTGGAGGAAGCCGGAGTACCCGGAGAGAACCATCGACCATGGGCAAGCAACTGGTAAACTTTACCACTTGCGGCTGCGAGTCGAGTGCATCCTTTTTGTAATTTACAAAGCCGGGTGCGAACCCACGTCGTATTGGTGATAGGCTTGTATGAGATGCTAGGCAATCCAACTACCTAATTCATTGAGCCACCCGGGGTTCCCATATGCCAGAAGAAGGAGAAACTTTGTTTGATATGAATTACATTATTGTTTGTCCTTTTGTCTTTTTATTTTATTTTGGCCATTGTATTATCTGCTCTTCAATTTACGGGTTCTGCATTACTCCTCTGGTATCTTCAGACTTTTCGTGCAGTAGTTAGGAATTTAACATTTCAATAATAAATATACCAAAGAAACCATGTCAGTGCAAAAACACCGACTGCTTGGTAGATTAAATACGCGGGGACTAATACTAGCAGAAGTATCAACTCGGTGACAGTAATGATGACGAAGATATCTGATTTATTGCCTACTACGCGGTTTTTTTTAGTAACCTTCGTCAGATACGCCAAAGAATTCATCTTTTGTCCAAACTGTTTCCCATATTGTTTTACCCGAACTGTATTAGAATTCATCTTTTTTTGTCCAAGCTGTTTTCCAGATTGTTTTACCCGAACCGTGTTAGAATTCATCTTTTGTCCAAACTGTTACTAAAATGCATTTGTCCGAAACTGTTACCAGAATTCATCATTATTCCTAACTGTTCCCATAATTTTTTTGTCAGAACTGTTGTTTTTCCGAACGGTTCCTAGAATTTATCGTTAATCCTAAGTGTTCCCAGATTTGTTTTTGTCTGAAATGTCCCAGAATGCATCATTTGTCCGAACTGTTGCCAGAATTAATTGGGTCTGATCTGAAAATTCATTACTTTTCAAACTTTTCCTGAAAGTATAGCAAGAAAATTTGTACGAATTGGTGGAGGCTTCGTGGACACGTTCATACTCTAGTTGGTCAAGGTCAAGGTTCATAGGGTTCAACAATAATTCAGTTATATCGTGACGGTCAGTTTTATTTGAGGAGGAAACGTGAGTATCTGGAGAAAAACATCGACCTGTCGCAAGTCACTGAAAACATTTATCACATAAGGTTGTATCGAGTACACTCCACCATGAACGGGATTCTAACTCACAACCTTAGTGGTGATAGGCACTGGTTGCACATGTAGTTGTAAATCCAATTATCATACGATCACGACGTCCCCTACTATAGTTGGAGTTGGATTCAATAACCAGTAACCACTAGATTTATAGAGTTCGATTCTCTTGAAACTTTGAAACTTGAAACTTTTTTATTCTCAAGACCCCATCAAGGGTATGTGAAAAGTAACAACATATGCACAAGTATACAAATGTGG
Source organism: Gigantidas platifrons (assembly GCA_002080005.1). Lineage (NCBI taxonomy): Eukaryota > Metazoa > Mollusca > Bivalvia > Mytilida > Modiolidae > Gigantidas > Gigantidas platifrons. The sequence goes on from MJUT01005427.1 coordinate 1,156,593, forward strand.
AATACATTAAAAGACATGGCTAAATTTAATTTGACAGAGGAAGACATACCTCGTTTATAACAGATAATATAATTTTACAAAATCGGGCAAGTTTTACGAGAGTAATTTAATCATCAGTACATAATAAATCTTGAAATCTGTCAGTATTAGGTCTAGTGTATACATCATATGGAAGCATTTTACATCTTTCATTTGAAAAATAAGAACATTGTAACAAATAGTGAAATTCATCTCCTAGTTCAGAAGAAATACATACGCGTACGTCACATATACGATCATCACGATTAACACCCCAAAAACGACCTTGTTCTTACTGGTAATCTATGGTCCATACATCTAAAATTACAAGGAGCTTTTCTGAGATCAAATGGCAATTTAACAATATAACTTTCAAATGTGTACACAGACTTAAATATTCTAGTTTAAACATTTGGGAGAATCATATTGTATTAGTCCAATTCTGTTTGAATTGATCACAAAGGCTTTGTTTGACTAGATTAGACAAGTTTACATTCTTTGGCACATTCTGTGACAACCAATATTGTGACAGACCACTAGTACTTAAAGTAGTTTCAATACAAACAATCCATTTTGAGTGAAAAAAGTTATCAAGGTGCATTTTATATAAAAGCTTATACAATGTACTCTCGCACGTAGCGATATGTACCCTTTTCTCTCTCACTTTCCCACCAATGAAATCAGTCGTCAGGATATATCTGAAATATTGTTGAAAATGGCGTCATAAATCGATAACTTAACCCGAACGTTATTATTTGATTCACTCGATAAAGGTTAGCTAACTCTTACCCTGAAATGGATACATCACGAAAAGTCCAGAATATCAGAAATCAGTGTATATCCAATTTTTTCTGATTTATTATTGTCATAATGATAAGTAATAAAACTACAGTCCAGATTTAAAGTATACAATATCCTGTATCTGCGTGTATTATTTCATATTTTTTGGCTGTTGCTTACATTCTGGTAGACTTACTACAAGTCCCTTCCTTTCTTTAAATTTTTCTGTATTTTGTCTACTTAATAAAACTGCTCTTATCGAGACAACACCTGATTACTGATAGCTGTGGAGGAAGGCCTCTCTCCCCAGCAGTCAATGTAATATCTTATCAGTAAAACAACTGTTATGTTACATAGACAAAATTAAATGGATATACAGGTACAGAGAGGGACTTGTAACAAGTCTAACATTCTGGTAAATAAACCATAAAAAGATCAAAGGAAAAGAATGCATTTATGTTACAAAACGTAGATATCTAATTTAGTACGTTTCTGGTACTCTCATAGGTTGGAAAGAAACATTTCTTACGTCATTTGACAGTAAGTAAGCCTAAGTATAATAGCCACAACCTCGACTAAGGTTTTTATTGGAGTTCATGCTACTCAATCTTTAGTTTTATGTGTATGTTTTGTACATCGTTGTTTGTTCTTTTTGTTCATTTTCAGTTGGTTATTGATTACACCATTGGTAACTTCAAATTCTTCTTATGTCTAGGGGATAATGACCTTAGCTTTATTAATATACATACAAAATATGTTTTTGAACATTTCGCTAATACGATGCACGATGAAGTCAATACTCCAGGAATCAATACAAAGAATGGACAATGTAATACCAAGGACTAAGGTTGATACATTGTGGCGATCAATTACTATTGATTATATAAAATAAATATGGTTTCTTGCATACTCCTAAGTTTTTTCATCTATTTTTACTTCATCATCAACTGTATATATGTACCATCGTTGATTTTCTTTGAGATTTCTCAGATATCTAATCGGCGACAACTCCATCAGTGATGTAATGGTTATCGTGCTCGCCTCGAGTGCGGTAGATCGTTGGTTCAGGCCCCAATCTGGTCAAACCAAAGACTGTACAATTGGTACTTGTTGCTTCTCCGCTAAGCACGCAGCATTAAGAAGAACAAAAAAACGGACCACATAACAAATTAAGTTGTTCTCGCCATGAAATAGCTGACAAAATGCTGAGTTGGCGTTAAACAACAATCACTCACTCATTTTATCATTTATTTTCAGTACTTCAATATCATCTGAGATATATAGGATCCATGGAACTAGCTGTGATATTTTATCGTTGATAGACATATTTAGCATGGAGAAGGTCCATAATAAATTTTGTAAATCAGTTTTAGGAATAAAGAAAACTTCCAGCAACATTGCTGTAAAATCAGGATAGGTCGATTGCCACTTGACACGTTTATAAAAACTCAAGTTATATTGTATTTTAGCAGAATTAACTGTAAAGAAATAAATCCCCTCGTTCAAGAGGCTTTTAAATTAAATAAAACTTTGTCCCAAGATGGCATATACACATGGTATACATTTGCCAGGGAAATATTGGTGGAGTTTGATATAAATGAGGAAGATCTTTTTGTTTTAGATAAACCTTTTAAACTTATTAAAAATCCGATTCAGAATTCAACTAAACGTGTTGTTAAAGAAAAATATGATCAAATTATACTTGAAAAACTTTCAAACTTTGATGAAAATTCAAAGCTTTTTCTTTACAATAAACTTAAAAATGAAATTAAGCTAAGAGGATTACTTGTCCACACTGAACAATTGCAATAGTCGTAAAATCTTAATGAATAAACATAAATCTATATTGATGTCACTGGCGTCATCTCACCAGACCCTCGATAAACATACAATCATTGATATGTTTTACTCGAAATGGACTTATCATAGCATCTCACATCTCAAGTTTCACTTTCGATGCGAGATTGCTATGAGAAATCCATTCCCACAGAACAAATCAACGATAAGAAGAGTTTGAAGATACAACAGACAACATAATGGCCAAAAGAAAAAGAACAAAAGAACGAACAATGATCTACAAACCATAAGCATAAAACTAAAGATCCAGAAACACGAATCCCACAAAAAACCGGGGATGAACTCAGGTGCTCCGGAATGAAAAGCAGTTCCTGCTCCACTAGTGGCACCCGTCATGTCAATCTAGTTATAAACCCGGAGATAACATAATTTACATTTATTGCATGCTGGTGAGGGAAATATGAAAATTTATTCACCCAAGAGTATCATATTCCCTGAGGGCAACGCCTGAGGGGAATATGATACTCGTGGGTGAATAATTTTTCATATTTCCTGAACCCGCATGCTATAAATGTTTTATTATACCGAATGAAACCAAGAAAACACATACATGTAAAATACTGCTGGCAAACATATTTTAAGTCCATTAGAAAGTTATCTCAGACATTTAAAAACCACATCCACAACTATAAAGATATTCAAGATCAATATTCAAGAGACAACAATCTGGCCAATCAGAAATATAGCCCTTAAACCAACATTTCTATTTCTTCCTCTGATGCGACATGGAAGCGCTTTTCGGCTATGGCCATTGTAACGGCCGCCTGCAAATGATGTGTTCCGAGTGCCTCTGACGTTTTCCTCTCAAACAGGAAAACCCACGAGGCTTCCGAGGGGGTGGAATATCATTTTTATTTCACGGAATATGATTTTTGTCATGTGTGATCACGTGTTCTGATTTTTATCCATTGTCCAATCAAATTAATCTATTTATGGTAATTAATATATGAGGTATAATTATAATATTTATCGTGTGTAAATATCAAATGACAAATGGAAAAATCTACATGCATGTATAATCAATAATTGATTTTATCGCCATATATAGAATCTATGTTGTTATCCCCGGTTGGAAAATTATAACAACGTTTGATAGTTTAAAATCCCGGGTATAAAAAACCCATATTCCCGGGTGTTGCTAGGCCATATTACTGGGTGTAACTAGCCATTTAACCAATCAAATGTTGTCATAATTTTCAAAACGGGAATAATATGACGTTAAAGCTCGCGACGTAACGCTCCAAAATCAAATTTAGTTAATTATGGCTATATATTGAATATAAAGCTGTTAGTTTGATCAACTGTAGGGTTCTACCAAAGGTAATACTTTACACCGGGTAAAAACACTCTGAACTTTCATATCTTTTACTTAATCTTTCCAAAAACAAAGAAAACGTCACTTTTACGTGGGCCGCCGAGGTCCAAAATGTCTTAGTTTTGACCAATACCAGGATGCATTCGTTATCTACGTTGCTATCCGTAAATATTGCGATTTTAACACCCTTCAGTAGCCTGTACACCCTTCGGCTGTGCATCAGGATGTACTTGGCTACTTCAGGGTGTTAAAATCTCCATATCTACGGATAGGAACGTAGATAACTTATAATGTAGATGTACCTACTGTGGAAGTGTGATTATCAGCCATTATTATTATTGTGTGGTTCAGGTCGATGACCTCTGACCACAAGACTAACACCGGTATCGACACTTCCTCATGTGTCTTGTGTACCCAATGATGTCACACAAGACTAACGCCGGTACCGACACTCCCTGATGTGTCTTGTGTACCCAATGTTGTCACACAAGACTAACACCGGTATCGACACTTCCTCATGTGTCTTGTGTACCCAATGTTGTCACACAAGACTAACACCGATACCGACACTTCCTCATGTGTCTTGTGTACCAAATGTTGTCACACAAGACTAACACCGATACCGACACTCCATGTGTCTTGTGTACCCAATGTTGTCACACAAGACTAACACCGGTACCGACACTTCATGTGTCTTTTGTACCCAATGTTGTCACACAAGACTAACGCCGGTACCGATACTTCCTCATGTGTCTTGTGTACCCAATGTTGTCACACAAGACTAACGCCGGTACCGACACTTCACGTGTCTTGTGTACCCAATGTTGTCACACAAGACTAACGCCGGTACCGATACTTCCTCATGTGTCTTGTGTACCCAATGTTGTCACACAAGACTAACACCGGTACCGACACTTCCTGATGTGTTTTGTGTACGTAATATTGTCACACAAGACTAACACCGATACCGACACTTCCTCATGTGTCTTGTGTACCCAATGTTGTCACACAAGACTAACACCGGTACCGACACTTCACGTGTCTTGTGTACCCAATGTTGTCACACAAGACTAACACCGGTATCGACACTTCCTCGTGTATCTTGTGTACCCAATGTTGTCACACAAGACTAACGCCGGTACCGATACTTCCTCATGTGTCTTGTGTACCCAATGTTTTCAGACAAGACTAACACCGGTATCGACACTTCCTCATGTGTCTTGTGTACCCAATGTTGTCAGACAAGACTAACGCCGGTACCGATACTTCCTCATGTGTCTTGTGTACCCAATGTTGTCACACAAGACTAACACCGGTACCGACAC
>MJUT01005427.1:1199232-1240055 GCA_002080005.1 Gigantidas platifrons
GTTTTTGTTGAAGCCATGAATTCTTTGAGATTTTACCACGGATAGGAAATAATATGCACCCCCCCTTTTTTTTTTTTTTACCTCACCTGACCCAAAGGGTGATGTGAGCTTTTTTCATCACTTTGCGTCCTTCGTACGTCTGTCCACTATTACTAAAAAATGTTCTCTGAAGCCACTTGGCCACACTTTCGTGAAATGGTCTGTGGGTGATCCCCTTCCAAAATTGTGTCCGGCTGTCCCGACCTCCAACCAACATGGTCGCTGTTAGTAAAAATAAAAAAGGGGGTGAAGTTTTAAAAATCTTCATCTCTGAAACCACTGGGCCAGTTGGAACTAAACTGCTTAAATAACACCCTTTCAAAAGTGTGTCTGACAATCTAGACACCCAACCAACATGGCCACTGTTGCTAAAAATAGAAAAGGGGGATGAAATCTTATTTGTTTTCCTCTGAAACTACTGGGCCAATTGGATTCAAGTTTTGCTAAAATAATCCGTTAGTGATCGATCCCCTTTGAAAATTTTGTCTGACAGCCCCGTCCTATGAACAAGATGGACGCTGTTACTAAATTTAACGATTCTTGCACATTAAGTAGGATGCAAGGTTGTACATGTCTTATCAAATCCTATAAAACCAATATGCTTAGGTTATTTCAGTGACATACTGTTCATAGAAGAATATAATATTTGTGCTCCGTCGTGCATCTTTTTGTAAAGATAGTACTTGTTTCTTATATGCAATTAAATGTATGTTGATTTTCGGAGTTAAGCTTCCATGAAATATGAATGTCACTTAGATTAAACTTAAGATGAATCCTGTATGAAAGCTCTTTTTTTTATTTAACATAGAAGGCAATGGAGAATTCTTTAGTGGTATTACACCTTATACTCTACGGTATCAGTTTCCAACTGGTTTACGATTTATTTTATGTTTTAATTCCATATGTAAAGGTATAGAATTGTATTTACATTGAGGTACCAGATATCGACGTTGCGGTTTGCAATGTCGAACTTAGACATGTATTTTGAAATCAAATAATTAAATTAGATATAAATGGAAATGAGACGGTGACAAAAAACAAAAAGACTACAATTATGATAAAGAAAAAAGGAACCGTTCGTTTTAAGTGAAATGGTCGAACGGGGGTAAACTACGAAAATAAACAGATGTTTTGTACCATCTGACCCTTTGCAAAATTCCCCGGTTTATCCGGTGGAATGGCTTGTAGTTCTATCTCATGATCTATAAGAAGTCATGACCAGTCCATAAAACATTTAGCTTGTGTAAAGTATGCCAGATTACACGATAAATTTTCCAGTGGCAGTGTTGCACAAACTGAGTAAAATTCCAGAAAAAACTGTTGCTGGTCAAGGGGCAAGAAGAGTTTGAAGATACCAAAGGGGTAATCAGAATCCGTATATCGAAGAAGAACAGATCACAATGGCCAAAAGAAAAAGTACAAACAACGATCTACAAAACATACATATAAAACTAAAGATCGAGTATATCGCGGGTCAAAAGAAAAAGTTCAAAAGGACAAATAACGATCTACAAAACTAAAGATTGAATATATCGCAGGCCTCAACGGGAAAGTAATTTTTGTCATTTCACTTCTCTTGGGTAAGTGACCTAGAAAATAATTATTCATGCCTTTTCATAGAACGATATACACATACTAAAGGCATAAACTATACGATCGTCTGGCCTGTAATTGTTGTATAATTAGTGATTATATAATCCAGGATGGGAGAGAGAATAGACAATTCATAAAGTCGAACTTCGATGGCAATGAGCTTGACAAGCGCTACTTGAGCACAAATCTAGTTGACTCCACTTGTGTTGTGGCACACACACAAGAATTTTCCCATAACATGAAAAAAACTTAGAAATAGCATTCTCAGCAGTGGTCATAAACCCAATACCCTTAGACTTGAATCTGGGAATGGTATGTACGAATCTGTACTATGTTGGGAACCAATATACATTTGTGCTTCTTGATCCGTATCTGAGAAATAACCCTGCCTACCCAATCGATCACCATTCATCAGTGCTAACAATTACACCTGAGTCGGTCCGGATACCGATACGGGGTGTAGCGATTCACCCTGCCTGGACAGTGCGGACACCGTCTGAGAAAATAATTCTTCACTCTTGGTTTCTCTAGGTTCCTCAAATTTGTTCAATTTATGAAACATTTTAAATAGATCAAGATCTGTAAAATCAATATCAGCCACCATTGTGGTGTAATCTACCATTTCAAAAAGTTGAGGAGAAGTAACCAGATAGGAGACTTTTGCAAGTTTATCTTTATTAAACTGAACCCCTTCCTTCCTCATTTGAAGGATTTTATCTACAATTTTATTGCCAACACCTGGCAGCCTTAATAACTCTGACCTGCTGCAGGTGTTTATTTCCACCTTTGTTTGTTTATCCATGATAGTGACAAGAAATAACAACAATTTTATCTCTAATATATTAATATCAACTCAACAAGTTATTTACTAGTCTTCAACAACTTTATTTTATTAAACCGGGACCGGGGGTATAAATAGCTGTGGGCGGATCAACAGCAGAGCAGAAACAAGCTCTGGCTCATCGTGTTTTTCATGGATCAGTCAAAGGTGTGTTTGAAGAAAATCGTCAGTCAGTTGTGTCAATGCACCAGTTTCAACCTCAACAAATTTCACAAAACAGAAACCCTCAGTTTAATTATATTGATTGATTGATTGGTGTTTAACGTCCAGCGAGCAATTTTTCAGCTATATTCAAAGATGCCATCAAAAATCGCAAAAAGGCCGAACGACGGTTCGGAAAACATCCAACATCGGCAATTTCCGTATCTTCAGGGCGAAAGCACGAAGAACATTGAAACAAAATCGGCGCGCTTCCTGGCGTAATTTTGTTTCTAAATTAAATTGCTATACACCGATGAATAAGGTTTGGAATATGGTTCAAAAAATTAAAGGAAAAATAATAAAACAAACGTTCATCATTTAAAAGATGGACATGACACATTAACATCTGAACAGGACATTTCAAATATTTTCACAAAACTCTTCTACCCAAAATTACCATTCCTAATTTCAAAAATTTAAAAAGCAAAAGGAAAAAACTAAATTGAATTTTAAATCAATGAATTTGAAGGAATACAATCGCCCGTTTTCGTTAGATGAATTGAGAAAATCGTCGAATAAGGCGCATGACACTGTATGTGGCCCCGACGATATCCATTACCAGCTTCTCAAACATATTCCGGAATCGGCACTCCCAAGTTCTTTTAGATCTCATGAATGACATTTGGGAAACAGGCGAATTGCCAACAATTTGGAAATTAGCTAACGTCATTCCTATTCCAAAACCTGGTAAAGACCATTCCGAACCGTCGAATTATCGGCCTATTGCACTAACTAGTTGCGTGTGTAAAACCATGGAAAGGATGATCAATGCTCGCCTTGTATGGTTTCTTGAATCCAATGGACTCTTGTCCAATATACAGTGTGGATTCCGTCAAGGTAGAAGCACATTAGATCATCTTGTTCGTTTTGAAACTTTTATTCGAAACGCCTTTGCCAAAAAGGAACAGGCTGTGTCTATCTTTTGCGATTTAGAAAAAGCACACGACACAACATGGAAATATGGCATTTTAGGGTTGAAAGGTAAGCTACCTAATTTCATTTCAAATTTTCTATATGACAGAGAATTTAATGTCAGAGTTAACTCAACTTATTCTGACATGCAGGAACAAGAGATGGGAGTTCTCCAGGGAAGGATCCTCTGTTACATTATTCAGTATTAAAATAAACAGTCTTGCTAAAGTTTTAAATGATAACATTGAGGGTTCTCTCTATGTAGATGACTTCCTGATATGTTATCGGGGCAAAGAATATGAACAATATTGAAAGACAATTACAACTATGTCTAAATAAGATAGAAAAGAGGGAATGGAGAATGGATTTAAATTCTCCAGCTCAAAAACTGTAGGGATGCACTTTTTTAATAAAAGAGGACTCCATCCAGACCCGAGTTAAAATTATATAATTCCCCTATAAAAATAGTTTCAGAAACTAAATTTTTAGGTCTTCTTTTTGATAGTAAACTTACCTTTCTACCCCATATTAAAATGCTTAAAAATACGAGCCTTAAAGCTTTCCATACATTTGTATTTTAAAATTTGTATCCAGTACCGACTGGGGCGTGGATAACACGGTTTTGTTAAATTTATATAGATCGTTGATTCGATCAAAATTGGATTACGGATGCAGCGTTTACGGTTCAGCCCGTCCATCGTATATCAAGTTGCTAGATACAGTCCATCATCAAGGATTACGACTCTCGCTTGGAGCGTTCAGAACGTCTTCAGTGGAGAGTTTGTATGTTGAAGCAAACGAGCCTTCCCTTGAAAACAGACGTATCAAACTTGGTACGCAGTATGCAGCCAAATTGAAGGCTTATCCTTCAAATCCTGCACATGCCTGTGTTTTTAATGCTCTATATGAAAATGTTTACGATAAACAACCCAATACAATTCAACCTTTTGGACTCCGAGTAAAATCACACTTTGAAAATTCTGATATAAATTTGGATAACATAGCACTTATTGTAATTCCTGAAAACCCTCCATGGTTAAATCCAAAACCTACCTTTAATTTTGAACTTACATAACACAAAAAATCAGAAACAAATCCTTTACTAATTCAGCAACATTTTGCTGAAATTAGATCGGTAACATCTGAATACTCTGCAATATATGCTGATGGTTCAAAGGATGGTGATAGAGTAGCGTCGGCAGCTGCTTTTGGACAGCAGCTTTACTCTGCTCGAATATCATCTGCCAGTTCGATCTTCAGTGCAGAAGTTAATGCAATACTTCGTGCCTTGAAGTTCGTTGCCTCTTCTGAAAAGAGTAAATTCATGATCTGTTCCGATTCTCTTTCTTGCCTGTTGGCAATTGAGAGTTGTAAAACTCAAAACCCTTTTATTTTAAAAATTGTTGAAATTTATAAAAGCCTTGTTGCTATTGGTAAACATGTAATTTTCACATGGATCCCTAGTCATATAGGTATCCATGGGAACACAGTCGTTGACCGGGAAGCGAAGAACGCATTGATGATCCTGTATCCAATTGTTCTATTCCTTATACAGATTTTAAACCCTTTATAGTGAAATATATTTTAAAACGTTGGCAAGATAGCTGGGACCAGCAAATTCATAACAAATTACAAGAAATGCATTCCCTAGTTGGCAAGACTCCTTGTTCTTACGGCTAAAATCGGAAGGAACAGGTAGTCTTGATCAGATGTCGTATAGGTCATAGTAGACTTACTCGTGGCTATTTGTTAAATATTGAGGAACGACCGGAATGTATTCCGTGTAATTCTAATTTTTCATTAAAACATGTCTTGATTGATTGTGTGGATGTTGCCGATGTTCGGCAGACATTCTACAATGCCAACAGTTTATCCAATTTATTTACAAATGTCGCAGGCGACACAATTTTGCAATTTTTAAAAGAAATTAATTTATATACAAAAATATAGTTATACAAGTTCTAGATGTATGGTTTTTGTCTTTTTAATGTTTCTTTTATTTGTACAATCCCCCTCCCAGAGGGTGTACCGGGGGTAGAATAGGCACCAGGTTTATCCGCCCTAGAGCTCTAAAAGGGGGGAACCCCGGGGTATAGAAATGGAACCGAGAGCTTCTTCGTCTTGAAGGGACGTCCGTCGGTTGTGCGGGATGTATAAATTCACAACCAACCCGTCCTTCGGACGAGACGTAAATAAAACCAAGGTCCCGTGTTGAGAGATTGCCACCCTCTTCGCACGTTAAAGAACCCAGTGTAACAGCTCATTATGAGCATTATTCTCATGATGAGTGGTCCATAGGAGACATGTTGCACTGGCTAAATTATCCATTACTACTCATCACCTTTCCTTGTTTCGAGTCCCGTGGAGTTTAAATTTTTAAATGTTCTCGTCCTGAATATAGCTGAAAAATTGCTCGCTGGACACTAAAAACCCACCAATCTAAAAGGTGATAATATGGTTATAATTCCATTTTCATCTTTGCTTGTCAAAACAATAAATCTTGGCCAAGTATTTATATAGTCTATGTTGCTATTGTCGTCACTTTTCTTTTTTTTTCCCTTGTCCCCCCTGTAAAGCCTCAAACGAATCCATGGCGCCATGTATAATGGTTCACCATCCTTGTCCCCACCCACCACGGGCGATACTTGAATTCCGAGGATCTCCGTCGGAAAGTATACTCGAACAGTAGAATTTCTTGATGAACGCAAGCTTCGTATCAGGGCTGGTTCCCCAATGAAACAACCGTTCGAAATATCAACTACTCGATTGACCCATTAGCCACCGCCTTCTTTAACAATCCCATCTCTTAGTTATTAAGTAAACATCATTCATCAAATTAAAATAATTAAAACGTATAAACAGTGTTTAGAGGATCAGTTAAAGGTCTTGACATGACCAGCCGATTGATCGAATCGGGTTCATTCGACCTCCCTTCTAGGTGAAGTAAGGGCCAAAGAGGTGTGTTTCAACCACCAGGATCCCGTCCTCCACCATTACGGGTCGCAACACACGGCAAACGTGTCGCCTCATTTAGTCTGACTTCTACGACAAGCAAGACGGTGCTGTGGGCCTATTCGTAGTACCCCGGACCCACACAGTTTTACCAGTACTTTTATATCTTAGATACATGACAAGTTAATGAATTTTAGCGTCTAATCGCTCTAACAATTTCTAAATAATGACTACATTTACTACTCAGAGTCAGTGAGTAGATTTCACTAGAAATCATTTGGGTGGAAATAACGGCCAAAGGGAAATAATCAAAAGAAAAACTATTACTACCGCAGCATAATTAACGGCTTCTTAAGGGAAAAAACCTACCTATTAATAACACAATACCCGATGATAAGATCCATCCACAAATTTTGTCGGTAGGCACTACCGCAAATGCCGGTTTAAATAAACAAACAAACCTTACCGTTTGCTCGTGTTTACAATTATCGACAATCTGTGTATTACCTGTATATTAATACTTTGTGGGAAGTTTTCTGCAGACGTCTTCACGCTATGGCGGTCAGCGTCCATCTCACATCCGGGCAGTTCCACAGGCATCTCAGCATTCTATTGGCCGTAGCCATTATCTAATCAGAAGTTAGAAGAACATGGACCTACATTACTAAGTGCCGAATTTCACCATATAATTATCTTTAATACTTTTTCATTGAAGCCACCAAAGTGAGCGGTCATGTATGTGTTGCCGGTATCGATTTTGCGTCTGTTTCTACTATTTTTCCATTTGATTTTCGAATTTTTCCGACAGTGTGGTATTTTTTGTTTTTCCTTTTTTATTAAGTTGTCTTATTTAATGAAATACCGGGGTAGCACAAAATCATGATTGACGTGATCCAAGTAGGAGAAAAATAAGTTTTGTAAGTCTGCGCACCAATATTGGTCCCGTCCGTTTCTAATGGAAACATGGCCTGGTACAGCAAGCACCCACATGCAAAATATCGTATCCGTAACTGACATTTCGCCCCAATTTTTCCATTCCAACGTCAACAAAAACAACGTAGGATAGAACGTATGTAAACAATTTTTTTTTATTAGTTATTGTTCTTTAATTTTTTTTTTACATCGATGAAAAGAAGAATGATTTATCTTTCTTTTGATATCAAATAATTTACATAGAGAAACATTGTTTCACAATGTAGTCGCCATCGGAAGCGTTAGGTGCACACTTATATTTATATGGGTTAATTTTAAAGTAGCGATTTGTCCTCCCAATCCCACCATAAACAGGAAGAGTTGAAGATACCAAAAGGGTAATCAGAATCCGTAAATCAAAGAAGAACAAGACAACACAATGGCCAAAAGAAAAAGTACAAAAGGGCAAACAACGATCTACAAAACATACACATAAAACTAAAGATCGAGTAACACGAACCCCACTAAAAACCGGGGGTGAACTCAGGTGCTCCGAAAGGGTAAGCTGTTCCTGCTCCACTATGTATTTAACTTTATAATACCATGCTTAACATTGATGTGATCAACAACAGATACGATTGGATTAATATTAAAGTACTGATATGTTCCGCGAATCCCACCATAAACAAGTATTGAAACCATCAACGTAATTGGTGGAATCTTCAATTAGTAGATACAGTAGATGTAGAAGAAGTAATTTACGATAAAATAGGTAGAAGTTCCAAAATATTAAACAAAAAACCATCAAATTGATGCCTTTATATATTTAACGGATTTGAACAAGTCGATTTTTAGAATTTACGTCTTGCAAAGTCAAGTGTACGAAGGAAACATGTGTTTTACTAAACTCGTTGAGATTATATAGACCTTCGAAGAAATTTTCTGCTCTGTATCTCCGGACTGGATAGTTTAGGTTGTTAAGCAGACATGCACTAGTGCATTTGTCTGGTCCAGTATTACCTAGATTTTGTTGCTGGTTACCTATCCATGACGTGTGTATACACAACATTTAAAAATTCAGATATTGTCAATATTTTTATTCTTATACACTACTGAAATGATTGGGTATGTATAGATATAGCATGAGTGGAACTAAAATTCACGAGAAAGCAGAGCGTGCAAAACAAAACAATTACCTTAAGGAAAGGATTGAACTAGACAATCTGGAAAAAACGGCCGTCCCACTGGTGATGTTGTCGTCGTTGATAGGGGTTTTAGGGATTCCCTTGAATTCTTAGATGATCTTGGAATCAAGACAACGATGCCGGTCTTTCTAAAAAAGGGACAAAAGCAGCACACCGTTGAGGAGAGTAATTCGTCAAGGTTAGTGACCAAGATACGTTGGGTGGTAGAAGCTGTTAATGTCAACTTGAAATGCTAGAAATATTTGGCCAATATTATATCAAATAGCCAAATTCACTTCATAAGTGAATATGTGTCATTGGTATGTGCTATCATAAATAAGTATTGTTTGCCACTGAACCATAGTCCTGTAGATGATGAACCAACTGGGTGCAAAATGTTACATCTGTCCAAACAAAACAATTGCCATATGGAAAGGATTGAACTAACCAATCTCTAAAAACGGCGTCCAACTGGTGATGTCGTCGTTGATAGGGTTTTAGGGATTCCTTTGAATTCTTGGATGATCTCGGAATCAAGACCGAGATGCCGGTCTTACTAAAAAGGGGACAAAAGCAGCACACTGTTGAGGAGTGTAGTTCTTCAAGGTTAGAGACCAAGATACGTTGGGTGGTAGAGTCTGTTAATGGCAAGTTGAAATGCTGGACATATTTGGCCAATATTATACCAAATTCTCTACATAAGTGAATATATGTCATTGGTATGCGATATTATAAATAAGTATTGTTTGCCACCGAATCTTAGTCATGTAGATGATGAACTAACTGGGTACAAAATGTTACATCTGTCCGTCCAAACAGAACAATTACCTTAAGGAAAGGATTGAACGAGACAAACGACCGTCAAACTGGTTACCAGTTGGCTTGGCTGGAGACAGTTTTAGTGATTAACCCAAACTACAGAAGGAAGACCTCAGTCAGCTGACACTCGGGGGATACCAACTTAAACTAGCAAAATCGAATACAATCAAGCATCTAAATGCTAATGGGTCTTATGAAATATGCGTTAATAAGCAGGATGAAGGCTTACTTATGGGAAAGATTCAAAGCCGTCATTGTGTTTAGAAATGGCAAGGGATCATCCTGTTCCTGTTCAACATTCAACCAACTGGGTGCAAAATGTTACATCTGTCCAAACAAAACAATTGCCATATGGAAAGGATACATTTCATACTCAGGAATGACGAGCAAATGGAGATATATCATTCATAATTTCTAAAAGTGACCTTTTGCAACAGAAAAATGTATAACTGGTTATGCCTGTAAGGGTAATGAACAAACGGGGCAGTTTGCGATTTGTTTAACAACATGGTCAACAGCACTGACGAGAACGGTTGACAAAATCGTTATGCACGAAAATGTTAATGGAAACAGTCAAGAGAGATGTTTCTGCTACTGAAGCAAGGTACGAAATATCATCCTTACCACTTTTACAGATGTAAAATATTGGAGAGAAGTGGCTCCACTGTCACCAAACTTGCCCCAATTGACAAGTATATGAATAGATCAGATAAAAAAGACCATTCTTCTTTATATTAGTACATTAAAAAAAAAGGAATACTGTAAGAGTATGCTCATTCTCCATTGTCCAAACGGGTGGAAATTAAACGACATAAAAAAGTAACACTACACTTGGATTTCAAAGTTTAATGAATTTCTAACAAGAGAGAGTTGTCCTAAATTTGTAAAAAGTGATGTAGAAAAAAAGCTGATCAAATCATTTATTCTGATGAACAAAATGAGAACAACACAAAAGAACCAGAGTGGATGGAAGTTGTTCCTCCAAATACTGGTTTTGAACAAAATTATGAAGACTTTGATTATGCAGATGGTGCACCAGATTTTTAACTGGTCTCGCACACAACATGAATTCCCAAAGGATTAGGGTGCCAAATTTACAGAAACTCTATAAAGATTAATTGAAACAAATGAACAACTATCCCTTCCAAAAATGTCTTTCTTCATTCAACTCCGATCAAAAATTTACTGCCAATATCATTATGAAAACACGGTTGGAATACAAAAAACAAGATCTCTGCTTTAATCCACTCCTAAGACTTATAATAGCTGGTACAGCTGGGTGTTGAAAAACATAATCAAATGCCTTGTAAGAACTATCAAGATAAATTTAATTCAAATAATTGTGTTCAAGTTCCGTGTCCAACTGGGAACTGCCAATCTTATTTCTGGGGTCACAATTCATAGCTTTTTGAAAATGTCCGATGTAATAAATGGCAAGAACGTGCAGAAAATTTGTGAAGATCTCAAGATTCTTTTAGTGGATGAACTAGCATATATCATTAATAGGTTGTACAACACTAGGCTGGATGGAGTTGATGTGTCGATCAGGAGTAAATAAATAAAGGGAAAAATTCAATGTCTTTTTAGGGGGGATTCCTGTCGATGCTTTTTAGGAGATGATGTTCAGCTTCCACCAGTACTTGATTGTCCTGTTTTTAAATGTAAATCGAAATCTCCTGCAGCAATGCATGGATGTTTAGTATGGAAATAATTTGACAATGCTACCATTCTAATAATGATTTTCTACTACAATGAATCTAGAATTATTTATCCATGTATTTAAATTTGTAAGTCTACTCACAGGTTTATTAGATGATATTTTGTTAATGTTAGTACATGTATACAGTAAATTGTTTTTTTTCTCTAGTCAGAATACTTTATAATCAGCATTAAACGATACTATCTTGAAAAACGACGGCCCAAGTAGTGAACATTTAGCTCCACGGAAGACTGTTAGTGATTTCCCAAAACTACAGGAGGATGACCGTCGTCAACTAACACTCGGGGTATACCAACTTAAACGAGCAAAATCGTATTCAATCGATCATCTAAATGCTGATGGTTCTTATGAAATGTTTGTTAATAATTAAGCAGGATGAAGGATTACTTATGGGAAAGATTAAAAGTCGTCATGTATCAAGGAGAACACATAGCTTTGGATTGAGCATGATGAGGTAATGATCGAAGGTTGGTAGTGCCAGTGTGAGTATGATCATTGCTGTCATAAACAATGAAAACTACACCTGGATTTCACGAGCATCTAGCTGCTGATGGTTCTTATGTGAAATATTTGTTAATAAGCAGGACGAAGGCTTATTTATGGGAAAGATTCAAAGCCGTCATGTATCAGGTAGAACACAAAACTTTGGATTCAGTATGAGGTAAAACTCAAAGGTTGGTATTGCCAGTGTCGGTTAGTAGGTACATGTGTCCATGTTGCTTCAGTTGTGTGGTTCCAGAAGTGTGCTTGTCACAGATATATTACTTTTAATTATCCAGTTGACTGGGGGTGCATATCTCGCCCACACAAAATACCCCAGTTAATTGATGTACATTTAAAAAAATGGAAAAGTTCCAGAGATTTTCTGGAGACTTTAAAAGCATGTTGGCCAATTTCAGAGGAATACTGTAAGAGTATGCTCATTCTCTATTGTCCAAACTGGCGGAAATTAAATGACATACAAATCAAGACAACTGTAACCGGAGTGGTTCTTTATATTGTTGTGGTGTGGTTCTTCACTTTAACTCCTAGTTTACGATATATAATTTATTAACTTAATCCAAATATTTAATAATTACAATGGAAAATATCAGCATAACAATCTGAACCCACGACAGTAATTTTTACTAGTTGTCTAGTAATTAATTGATTAAGTATAGTACCAAATTTTGCACACATATTTTATACTCTTAAGAGTTTAGAAATACTCCAATTAATACAATAGATATATTTATTATTAGTTCTCTTATTAAATTATTATTTCTTTATTATATTATTTTTCCCGCAATCTATTATATTTGTTTATGGTTACAATATTCATGTCATTTGTATCACAACAAAGTGTCAACAATTAAAGTATTAACATTTGTTTCAAAATGTCACGTTATGCATTTTCTAAACAATGATTCCAAAATAGTAATAATTAAGATAAAATATATTCAAAATATAAAATGATAAATAAAGTTTTTAGATAAATGTCCAAAATTTAACAGGTGCAAAAGTCACTCGGTGATACTACACTTGGATTTCAAAGTTGACTTACTGATAAGAGAGAGTTGTCTTAATTTTGTAAAAAGTGATGTTACAAAAAGTAAGACATGTATTGATCAAATCATTTATTCTGATGAAGAAAATGGGGAGGAAAATAACACAAATGAACCAGAGTGGATGGAACTTGTTCGTCCAAATACTGCTTTTGAACAAAATTTTGAAGACTTTAATCATGCAGATGGGGAAAGATATTTTGACTGGTCTCGCACCTAACATGAATACCCAAAGGATTAGGGTGCCATATTTACACAAACTTTACAAGAATTATCTGCAGCAAATGAAGAACTATCCCTTCCAAAAATGTATCTTTCTTCATTGAACTCAGATAAACAAATGTGCAACAATCCACCGATGTCAAGGTATGACAATTGGGAAGGGGGGATCCAACAGCTACATAGTCATCAATCCTGGTATTAGAAAATTTGAATCTATTAATTCTGGTGCATTATTTGTTGCTCTGTCCAGAGCAAAAACAGCAGGTGTTCCTGGGGAAGATGCCTGGCATCCTACAGTATCAATAAATGAAGACAAATGGTCATAAACGTAACATCCCAACGAGAGCATGCTTTGCTAACATTGAGATAATTAAACATCTTGCCGCAGAAACTTAACTGTCATTGGTGAAGGATATATCAATCCTCAACCATTCTTATGTTTAACAATTTCAGGAGACAAATAGAAGGAAATATCATATTTGGGACAAGTTCCAGAGGTGCGAGGTTAGAGAAATACGTAACGGTAGATTATCCTTTCCTTTCTGGACGGACGTAAGATATTTTTGTTAGACCTCGGGGCAAAATAATGGATATTTTTACACTTGCAAGGGATAAATTTATTCGTCTGGAAACACAAAATGTTAAGATTGTATTTGCAGGGTGTACCTGTAATCTTACGACAAAACTTCGACATGTAGGAGGGATTGAAATATCCTATTATAGGAGTGATGATAAGATAAAATGCTTGATAGGAGAATATGATAGCATATGTGAATATTTCAATTCTCATAATGTTCCTATATATTTTGCAACAATTCCACCTGTTTCTATTAAGAAATATAGAGACTTAATTTTTCAAGACTTTTTAAGCACTAGTCGATATGCAAAAATTGAAATAGCTAAAATGCAAAGTTTACTGGAAAAAGATCTGGTTTATATCAGTGAATATTTAAATGCTCTAAATGAAAAACAAAATAGTTCAAATGTGCGATGGGAGAGATCCATCCGTAAATATGTAGCCAGAAAAAGGGGTAAACATGGTCAAAATGCCAGAAAAAGATGTATTTCATATATACTGAGCTATAGGATGGTGTAGACACATCACTGGAACGATCAAATAAATGGCATAGTTAGATGTGCTCATCAGATTATCATAATGTAATGAAAGCAGCAAATTTTCAGAACCCTGATTTAAATTAACACTAATGCAAATGAAAGATTGTTGTGATATTTAAAGGGCAGTGTTAAAAAGAAAACTAAAATATATGTACTTACACTTTCCGTTTCATAATTTAATGAATTCTTATTTTATTATACTTTGACTTTCCTCAATCACCAATTTCAATTTCCATGACATTTTGAAACTCAAATCAAGAAAACTTCCATTAATATTTTCTGCTTGTTTAATGCCTCACTATAAATAAAAAATAAATCGTATTAAGTACATTTTATCTTGTTTACTGTCATTCTTTTCTTCTTCATTTAGTTAATTTATTTTATTGTATTGTGTGAGATATACAAATCTTTTTCATGCCTTGAATATAATATAAGTCTATTACATTTATCAAATTGTATTGACCTTTACAAATGTTTTTTTTTAATTTAGGACCCATTTCTCATGTTCCTACGTTCATTATGTCAATCCGTTGAATATAGTTAAGATGCTATAACAGATTTATAAGACCATGGACTTCTTTTTCATTGATTTTTTTTTAGCAGTATGGTACCTGTGCGAGGCATACCAGCCTCTATCTTAGAGCATACATATTTATAGTGCTTATATTATTATATATAGTATGTTATATGCGTGAGGCAATTTCAGGAGACAAATGGAAGGAAGCATATTTGGGACAAGTTCCAGAGGGGCGAGGTTAGACAAATACGGTCCCTAATAGATAATTATCCTTTCCTGTCTGGATGGAGGTCAGATATTTTTGTTAGACCTGGTGGCAAAATAAGGGATATTTGTACTCTTGTAAGAGATAAATTTATTCGTCTTGTAACTAAAAATGTTAAGATTGTATTTGCAAGGACTATCTACAATCCTACGACAAAACTTCAACATGTAGGAGGGATTGAAATATCCTATTATAGGAGTGATGATAAGATAAAATGTTTGATAGGAGAATATGATAGCATATGTGAATATTTCAATTCTCATAATGTTCCTATATATTTTGCAACGATTCCACCTGTTTCTATTAAGAAATATAGAGACTTCATTTTTCAAGACTTTTTAAGCACTAGTCGATATGCAGAAATTGAAATAGCTAAAATGCAAAATTTACTGGAAAAAGATCTGGTTTATATCAATGAATATTTAAATGCTCTAAATGAAAAACAAAATAGTTCAAATATCCGATGGGAGAGATCCATCTGTAAATATGTAGCCAGAAAAAGGGGTAAACATGGTCAAAATTCCAGAAAAAGATGTATTTTATATATACTGAGCTGTAGGATGGTGTACACACATCACTGGAACGATCAAATAAATGGCATAGTTAGATGTGCTCATCAGATTATCATGATATAATTAAATCAACAAATTTTTAGAGTCCTAAAGAATTTAACACTAATGCAAATGAAGAATTCTTGTGATATTTAAAGGGCAGTGTTAAAAAGACTAAAATGTATGTTCTTACACTTCCTGTTTCATAGTTTTATTTTTCTTTAACTTTCCTCAGTAACCAATGTCAATTTTCATGCCCTTTTGGAAACTCAAGAAAAGAAAACTCCATTAACCTTTTTTGTTTGTTTAATGCTTCACTATAAATAAAAGATAAATCCTATTAAGTACCTTTTATCTTGCTTACTGTCATTCTTTTTTTCTTCATTTATATTGTATTGTGTGAAATGTAATAATCTTTATTATCTTTTTCATGTCTTGAATATAAAACATGTGTATTCCATGTTATTAAAATTTAGGACCCATTTCTCCTGCTCAATATTTCAATTAGTCAATGTTCACACGTGCAGCATAGGTAGCTGTACACTGCTAAATAGTTGTCAAACCAGCCAAAAAATAGCTTGTCAATTTGAACCTCAGAATCATATATTATTGGCATGGGATGTAATACCGGATATGGCTAAATATATACTGGTCAATGTCTCGTCTTGTCATTGACACAATTATTAATGATTGATTGATTGGTGTTTAACGTCCAGCGAGCAATTTTTCAGTTATATTCAGGACGAGAATAATTTAAACGTCACGGGACTCGAAACAAAGAAATGGGATGGGTAGGGACGGAGAATTTTGCTAGTGGAACAGGTCTCTTATGGACCACTCATCGTGAGCTGTTACACTGTGCTCTTTAACGTGCGAAGAGGGTGGCAATCTCTCAACACGGGACCTCGGTTTTATTTATGTCTCATCCGAAGGACGGGTTGGTTGTCAATTTATACATCCCGCACAACCGACGGACGCCCCTTCAAGCTCTCGGTCCCATTTCTATACCCCGGGGTTGACCCCTTTTAGAGGACTAGTACCTCTAGGACGGAGAAACCTGGTGCCTATTCTACCCCGGCACACCCTTTGAGAGGGGGTTGTACAAATAAAAGAAACATTAAAAATATAAAACCGTACATCTAGAACATATGTTATATGACTATATTTTTGCATATAAATTAATTTCTTTCAAGAATCTCAAAATTGTGTCGCCTGCGACATTTGTAAATAAATTAGATAAAACTGTTGGCATTGTAGAATGTCTGCCGAATATCGGAAACATCCACACAATCAATCAAGACATGTTTTAATGAAAAATTAGAATTACACGGAATACATTCCGGTCGTTCCTCATTATTTAACAAATAGCTATGAGTAAGTCTACTATGACCTATACGACATCTGGTCAAGACTACCTGTTCCTTCCGATTTTGACCGGAAGAACAAGGAGTCTTGTCAACTAGGGAATGCATTTCGTGTAATTTTTCGTATCCGATATTAAACTGCAAGCAATTTACATAATTATTGATAAATTGCATTTTTTTTTTAAAGAATTTCAAAGTCAAAAAGAGGGAATAACTAAAAAAATCGAGAAAGCATTAGAGATGCAACAGCCGAGTTGCAAGTCAAAATCTTGGGGCATTTAATTTGTCTATTCACCCTGATCATACATATAGTTCACTTCAGGTAGGGTGTGGGGTATGATCCCCAAGACCTGAGCTATAAGGCATTTAATTTGCCTAGTCACCCTGATCATAAATATATATGGTTTAGGGTTGGGGATCTCAACCATTTAAAAGTTCACTTCAGGTAGGGTATGACCCCCCGGGCCTGAGCTACAAGGCATTTAATTTGCAGTCACCTTGATCATAAATATATATGGTTTAGGGGTGGGGTATGACCCCCGCGCCTGAGCTATAAGACATTTAATTTGTCTAGTCACCCTGATCATTAATATATATGGTCTAGGGGTAGTGATCTCAACCATTAAACAGTTCACTTCAGGTAGGGTATGACCTCGGGGCCTGAGATATACTGCATTTAATTTGCCTAGTTACCCTGATCATAAATATATATGGTTTAGGGTGGGGATCTCGGTCACACATTTTTATACAGATTTCCCAGCGGGGTTTGGCCGAGCCCCGGGGATAAAAATTATTGAATGCACAACTTCACATTGGCATCTCCACCCATACTAAATATTAAGTTTCTATCTTTTGTAGTTTCAGAGAAATGTGTAATTCTCAAAATATGTACTTTTTCTATAAAAAAAAAAACCATGATTTTACACGAAAAAAAAAGTGTAATAATGCTTCCTACTAAAAAATATGTTGATCAGCCAAAATCTAAAAGCGCTATCGTGTTAACAAAGATAGGCTAACAAACGCCGAGTGTAACTCGGCTAATAAAATGCTCGATGGAGTTGTCTTCTCTTGTCAACAGATTAGGGTCAACACTTTCTACAAGTGTATTGAGTTTCAAGTTAATAGCTTTGATAGTTATTGAGAAATTTTAATTATACTAAAAAAATATCCAAAATTTCTGTCGAAACAAGGGCAGATAACTCTGGATATGCAAATCACAGGGTCATCTGCCTTGTGATAATTGGTACCTCTATTGATAGTGAACAAGTATTCAAAGTTTCAAATGGACTCCGAGACTTAACAGACCCAGACAATAGCTCGACTTTTTTTTCTTCGTAAAGTCAAGCTAAAAATCGCTATCGCACCCGGAGTATAAACCCACCTTTACAATGTTGAGAAACCCTATTAATATAGTTTCAGGACCCGCAATAGACAGATGGACACACACATGCATAAACCGATTGTTACTTGTGCTAGATTCTACAATCTCTGCTGAAACAAACAAGTACTCATGACAAATACTGCCTTGGTTCTTAAAAATTTAACATGCATATTTGTCAAGATAAAAAAAGCAATAAATGTTATACAATCAACGTGAAATTCAAATTCTAATCCGATAATAAATTACCACTTTCAAATGCGCCTGTCTCACTAATGACTGTTTATTCGTGGCTTAACGTCTACCCAAGATCCATATATATATTCAAGATGAAACCATGTTCAAAATCTATAAAATTGAACAGAAAAGATGAAGGAATGGACCAATTGGGGGAATGACTTAGTTTTGAAAATGTAGAAACAAATTCCTTACGACAAACCATGAATTAAAAAAATATTTTTATCAATCTTTATCGAGATAATTAACTATGGCAATTGGATCACTTGCAAATTTTGTAAAGAGCAAATTGAATGAAACCAATTTATCAGAAACATTTGGAAAACTGCCGACAAAAAAATATCAGACAAGAATCTAAATACGTATTACTTTAGATTTATTTTAACAAGAATTATTTGATCGGTATATACCGCTTATATGTTACTAATTTCAGTAGATATCCAATCTTTTCAAGGCAAGGCAAGGATCACATGCGGCGACGTCCATAGCTGTTGGTAGTAAGACCCTTGCCATATTAAATTTACATTTTTGCGGGTTAATGATCAAACTTTAATAACAATGTAGTAGATCGTAGGGTGATGTGTGCTGAGGAGTCCCGAAGAGCACCCATGATGCACCAGAAATAAGATAAGAGATACGCCAGGATTCGGGAGGTTTTGTTAATTTTTTATTTTTAGCCCGTGGCAAGGGGAAGAACTCCCTGCCGACCCACGTGTAAACCCAATTCGCGCACCGGAAACAACCCATTTCTGAGAGCCATCTTTATAAAATAAACAAAAGCGCCCCAGTATACAAATCTGGTACGTTATAACAAAATTTGTGCAACATACACATACAAAAAAAAAACACGTGTTGTTAATTCTAATTGAGACATGTCGCGTGTTTTGATAAATTATTGTTCCATCAAGGAACAAATGTCACTATCCGGAGTGGGGGTGAAGGTTGCAGATAAATATTAGAAATGAGGGAGGCCAAAGGGAATTTAGAGATGGAAGACTTGAGGCATGTGCCCTACCTCAACTTGACCCCGCAGTTAATCAGATGCTTAGTTTTTGCCCCTTTTCAAGCACCCATGATGCACCAGAAATAAGATAAGAGATACGCCATTGAACAGACACAACGGAGATTATAGCAATTTACAGTATGGTGACAAAAGTCTTGCAACTTGAATACCGGGTGATATTGTTCAGTAGATTCGCGTTTATCAGTCGTTACTCTCCTCGGCATTTGATTCGCCCTTTGAATGTGCAGGGTAAGGAAACGTCCGGAGGTGATCGATAAATGACACACAATCGACCAAAACCATATTTTTTCAAAAAATTATTGTGAAGTTATTTCTGGATAGACTTTAAACAAATTGTATAGCAAAACATCCGGTCGGTGTTGCTAGTGAGCAGACGTGCAGTGCGATTTTCATTTGGTTCGACAAATGAATTGTTTTTGATGGTAAAAACAAAATTTTCGACAAGACTTTCCCCGATCTTCATAGCAAATCCTTCAGTAGTGGCTATATTTTCACTTTCAATAACACACGTTGCTTCGTGGTCGAATCAATCCATACTGTCTAAAACAGATAATGTATAAATGTTACGTTCACGCTTGTTTTGTAATCTTTATCTTTATACTTTTTCAAACACAACATATTTTTTTTGTCAGGTAAGGGCGCCAAAATGAATGTAGACAGAACATTTATCATCAGTTTGATTGATTGATGTTTAACGTCCAGCGAGCAATTTTTCAGCTATATTCAGGACGAGAATAATTTAAACGCCACGAGACTCGAAACAAGGAAATGTGATGAGTAGGTACGGAGAATTTTGCCAGTACAACAGGTCTCCTATGGACCACTCATCGTGAGCATAATGCTCATAATGAGCTGTTACACTGGGTTCTTTAACGTACGAAGAGGGTGGCAATCTCTCAACACGGGACCTCAGTTTTATTTACGTCTCATCTGAAGGACGGGTTCGTTGTCAATTTATACATCCCGCACAACCGATGGACGCCCTTCAAGCCGAAGAAGCTCTCGGTCCCATTTCTATACCCCGGCAACATCCACACAATCAATCAAGACATGTGTTAATGAAAAATTAGAATTACACGGAATACATTCCGGTCGTTCCTCATTATTTAACAAATAGCAATGAGTAAGTCTACTATGACCTATACGACATCTGGTCAAGACTACCTGTTCCTTCCGATTTTGACCGTAAGAAAAAGGAGTCTTGCCAACTAAGGAATGCATTTCGTGTAATTTGCTGGTCCCAGCTATCTTGCCAAAGTTTTAAAATATATTTACGTATAAATGATTGATTGATTGGTGTTTAGACCGTCCTAAATTAATTCTACGTTTAACATCAAGGTATGGTACCAAAACCTTGGAGGGAGGGAAGAAAATAAAAAACAAACAAAAAAATCAAACAACCTAAGAATACTTTCAGTATTTTTTTTTAGTGCTCAGTTGATAGCCTGAAGATGTGCAAAGCACAGTGTTTAGCATCAATAAAGATGATTTAGAACTGTAATTAATAGTTTTATTAATTAAACATGAGAAATTAACAGTCCATGGATATGAAATGTCAGGTTTTTCTAATATCTTCATGAGATTTCAGTGTAAAATAATATTTCAAACAATGTGTTTGTTTTTTATTTTTGGCAAATTTTCAAAACCTACGCGCGCGGGTGATGTTAAACGTAGAATTTGTTTAGGATGGCCTTAACGTCCAGCGAGCAGCAATTTTTCAGCTATAATTCAGGACGAAAATAATTTAAACGTCATGAGACTCGAAACAAGGAAATGTGATGGGTAGGGACGGATAATTTAGCCAGTGCAACAGGTCTCTTATGGACCACTCATCATGAGCATAATGCTCATAGTGAGCTGTTACACTGGGGTCTTTAACGTGCGAAGAGGGTAGCAACCTCTCAACACGGGACCTCGGTTTTATTTACGTCTCATCCGAAGGACGGGTTGGCTGTGAATTTCTACATCTCGCACAACCGACGGACGCTCCTTCAAGCCGAAGAAGCTCTCGGTCCCATTTCTATACCCCGGGGATGACCTCTTTTAGAGGACTAGTGCCTCTAGGACGGAGAAACCTGGTGCCTATTCTATCCCGGCACACCCTCTGGGAGGGGGTTACGTATAAAAGGTTTAATATCTGTATAAGGAATAGAACAATTGGATACAGGATCATCCAATGCGTTCTTGGTTTCCCGGTCAACGATTGTGTTCCCGTGGATACCTATATGACTAGGGATCCATGTAAAAATTACATGTTTACCAATAGCAACAAGGCTTTTATAAATTTCAACAATTTTTAAAATAAAAGGGTTTTTAGTTTTGCAACTCTCGGTTTGAGAAAATATTAAGCATCATGTTCATTTATGTTATTGTGAGATTAAACCTATCTTACTGTATGGTAGCGAAATATGGGGCATTTTTGATGCAAGTAAAGCTAAGAAACTAAACAATATGTATTTCAATAAAATGTGCGAGGATCTAGAGGCAGAAAAACTACATATTAAAATGTGTAAATAGACACTCTACAAATGCAGTAGTGATGGGTGAACTTGGACGTCACCCTCTTCTGCAAGAGGTTTTCTTTAATAAAGGACGAAGTCATTTTAACTATATAGGCTGTTCGATTTTTCCGAGGAGTATTGATGGCCAAATATCTTTTCACCGGAAGTTTAAACAAATAGATCAATTGATATTTAGAAACGCAAAGAAATGTATTTCAATGAAAAATTCCCAATTCTTTAATTATTTACTCTATGCAAAATCAAAACAAACTTGATATTAAATTGTAATAAAAAAATCTCTATATACGAGATTCTCAGCGGAAGAGCGCGTAGGTTAAATGAACGGAACAGCCATAAACAAAACAAATTCTGCTACAAAATTCATTCAAAATAAGATAATAACGTGTATGGATCATCGTATTATTGACATTCCATTGAAGGGTTTGCATTTGACCAGTTGATCGTTATTTCCTGTATTTTCGTGTTGTTTTAGTATGGCTGTAATAAAAAAAAATGACGTAGTTATATTGTAAATAAAAAAGGGGATGTTGAATGGGATATCTTTGTTAGCGGACGAATATCTTCTAACTCGTCGAAGTATTTCTTCGCTCGCAACGTTTTTGAATTTGTAAGTGGTTTTTTGTCAACCTAAATCTTATATTTTGATCACGAGTAGACTGGTGACCTAAAAGCATTCCTATGCTGATATTTTAAAGGGGTCCATGGCACAAACTCATGCATAAGAGACAAAAATCATATTAAGATGTTTTCTTCTGAAAGCAACATGGATCCTTGCAAAATGCCAACTGAACTAAAAAAAAAACTGTTTATTGTTGAACCAACAGTTAATAGCTAGGATTTCACCCTGTATAAATGACAATGTTAAAGCATGGATGAATTGCAGCAAATGGACATTGTGTAGCCTTTCCTCAGGAAATTGATAAAGCTACTAAAATCCTTCCGAATTTACCGTCTGAAATCAATATAATTAAAGTTCGAAAACAGGGTCAAAATGATACATTTAAAGATCTTAATGTAATTCGCTATAAAATTTAAAATGCTCTGATCTGGCTTAAAAAATAATCCTGTTTATTCAGATATCATTATTAGTGAAGAGAGATTAAATTTACTCCCAATAGATGGAGAGATGTCAATTCACTGTTCAATATGACCCTAATACTGTTCATATAAATAATCAAGGACCTGCCCCTCAACAAATTGACCCTGGAATAGTCGATTCAGAGACAGTTACTGGTATAATTCTTCCCGAGCCAATTATCAATATAAATGATAGTGTAACAGAAACGGTTAAGACTATTACATCAGTCTTCTGACAAAAACCCTGAATTTACTATTAGCAAAAAAGGTCAAATAACTATATCATGGCGAAATCGGGGTAAAGAACCAGTTTCAGAATTTACCCTTGCATTTCCTGTTCTATTTCCTTATGGTACAGGATATTTTCATGTAAATAGGCCTAGCTTCTTTGGCCGACTGGGCAACCCATTTACTTTGGTACCGAGATGGTCGCTTTGCAAACCATAATTTTTTCAAATTTGTTGCTCACAACATGATAATGAGGAAGAGTTTTTAGAAAATAGTACATTTATTGTAAAACAAAAACTAGGGGATGACCTTTTATCTATTGCCGAACTCAAAGACAAGTTGAAAATGGGGACAAATCAATTGCAGAGAAGATATTTTATTTTAGTGCTACACTGCGGGGTATTTTACAATATTGGAGTCAAAGATCTAAAGATTTGATGATTTGATTTTTGATCTAAAGAGTTAAAAGCTTTAATTCAATATAAAATAAATGAAGGTCATGGATTGCCATCATCTTTTACAACTGGAAGCTGTGCTGAATTTTATTTCAAGCCCCTAAAAAGACTCTTATCAATTTATATTAAAGAAACTATATTTAGATAAATCTACCAGCCAAGGAACAACATAAAGACAGGAATTTACAAGTACACCGTCATGTACGAAATTTCTACCTTCATTTACTTTAGGGATCCCACACCTTAGGGACAATGTGCCATTTAGCCCTGTATGCGTAGGCTGTATTAATGTGCCATCTAACACCATAAGCTGTGTCAATGAGCAATCTAGCGCTGTAGTCTGTGTAAAAAAAATCATTCTACATCAATTTTCCACCTTTTCAGTTTTGGCCCCTTTTTTTCTCGACCAGTAGACTAGAGCCCCATTTAAAATTTCACTTGTCAAAATTTCATAACAATCAGTGAACTATTACTCAAGTTAGTGCATGGGAACCAAAAATCCAACGGCAGTACCATAACATTATACAACCACACAAGTTTTAGTGGTCTTATAAAAATACAATGGCTTCGGTTTCATACAATTATATTTTTATTTCATATTTTTTTTCATTATTCAGTTTGGGTATGGAGCACTATATGCATGTTTTAATAAAATAAAATGCAGGTGCGGATCCAAAAGTTCTTAAAGGGGGATTTCCAGGAGCTTAAAAAAGGGGGTTCCGGAACAGGGTTAATAATTTTATGTCTTCATGCAGTAAAAAATGTGTGTTACAATACATATACCCGTTTTTATTGCTATTTACATGTACATGTCTGACAAATTGTTAATATTTGTAAAATTTAGTTGGATTAAATTGGCAAAATTTATGATCAAACAATATTATAAATGTAATTGTTCAAAGCTGATCGTAAATTCACTAACCAACTTGTGTGAATCACCTTGACGGTACTTATGCTGGGATATGGCTAGAATAATTATTATGCTTAATTCTTAAGATGACTAATATGAAGACAATTTTGAATTTTCATACATGTCAATACATCGCATTTTATGGAAAACGTTTTCTCAAATAGACCAGTATTATAAGTTTTTAAATTGCGAAAAACGACAGTACCATAACATTATACAAACACACAAGTTTTAGTGGTCTTATAAAAATACAATGGCTTCAGTTTCATACAATTATATTTTTATTTCATATTTATTTCATTATTCAGTTTGGGTATGGAGCACTATGACAGTCTGTGCATGTAACCAAGAGTTGGGAAGGGAAAGACTGTAAGAAGGTATATTGCTTTTGTTTGTAATTTTTTAATATATTTTTATTGCATGTAGTTCTTCAGGCATGGTGTTCATCTGGTTCTTCATTAATGAGTCTGTCTGAAGGCAGCGTCAACGTAGTAGGGAAACATTAACAACCCTTACAAAGTCGGTGACGGGTCTATATTTATTCCGGATTTCCTCCGCTACCGTTATGAATGATGATGTGCATGTTTTAATAAAATAAAATGCAGGTGCGGATCCAACAGTTCTTAAATGGGGGATTTCCAGGATGTTAAAAAAGGGGGTTCCGGAACAGGGTTAATAATTTTATGTCTTCATGCAGTAAAAAATGTGTTACAATACATATACCCGTTTTTATTGCTATTTACATGTACATGTCTGACAGATTGTTTATATTTGTAAAATTTAGTTGGATTAAATTGGCAAAATTTATGATCAAACAATATTATAAATGTAATTGTTCAAAGCTGATCGTAAATTCACTAACCAACTTGTGTGAATCATATTGACGGTTCTTATGCTGAGATATGGCTAGCATAACATAATTTAAGTTATATGCTTAAATTCATTTATCGCGTCGGGGATTATACGCCTACGGGATTGTATTCAGGGTTTTAGGTTTACAGTTTAGAGTGACGTAATGATTCCTTACCAGACAAGACGGATGTTGACTGTCAGCGTTTAATTTTAATTAAATTTAAATCTGCAATCGAACAACAAGGTCACAGAAATTCTGATAAAGTGTTTTAATCCTATGTCAGGGAGTATATTAATGAGATATTTGTACTTGTATTAAGTCGGTAGATTCTATTAGTAAAAATTATGAATCCCTGGATCACAAGTGACGTAATTTCAGATTGGTAGCGTGTTCAGCTATTATGAAGCATGTGCTCAACAAGTTTAAATCCTTAATTTGTTCAATCGAATGTTGATTCAGACACAATAAATGGATTTTAATCTGGATGTTTGCTCGATCAAGAGTGCACTTTCGGTTTTGTTTTCTTTCCCTCCCCCCAAGACCAAGTTATGCTTGCCAAAATGTCGCCACGTGGCGCGATTCTGTACATACACACAAATTAATATTAAAATTAAATGATGCATTTCCTTATCTAAGCCAATATTAAAACATCAGTCCGGGCATGGGATTTTGTTGAAATAGTACTGTGAACACGTGCTTTTTGAATGACATTGCATCAGCCACCAGACACGTTGAAATATGATTCGCAATTTGTAAAACTATAGATATTGATTGTTTCAGCGGAGTGATATATTTTTTTAATAGTGAGTAATGTTGTAATTGTTTAAGTAAATTATATTCATTGGTATTACTTCTTGTAATTTTATTCGCCACTGCTTCCCTTCGGCCACAGGTTTGTGGAAGCCAGTCTGCACACACATTTTTACATACATACAAAATTTATTATTGTAGACTGATTTGTTTGTATATTTTATTAATTTCTGACTTGTTTCACTGACTTTATCACATAATGTTGCATTGAGTACACCTAAGGAAGAGTTGTTTTTTGTTTGT
The DNA here is from genome assembly GCA_002080005.1 of Gigantidas platifrons. Lineage (NCBI taxonomy): Eukaryota > Metazoa > Mollusca > Bivalvia > Mytilida > Modiolidae > Gigantidas > Gigantidas platifrons. The sequence continues at coordinate 1,225,722 of MJUT01005427.1, forward strand.
TTTTCTTTTATCGTAACTTCGTAAGTATAATTTTAGTTGTAAGTATATAATTTGTCCCAAGATATTCTTTGTTAAAGGACTAAGGAATTGTCGTACAATAATCTTAACTGAAAAAATTAGGAATTTTTGTGAAAAGGGCTAGAGATGTTTAACTGATGTGTACTTACAGTACCTTATTTCAGATGGTTAAATAATGTGTACTAACTTACTATCAGATGTTAAACTGATGTACTTACCTTATCATCAGATGTTTAGCTGATATTACTTATATTATTATCAGATGTTTAGCTGATATGAACTTACCTTATCATTTTTGGCTGATATGTTCGTACCTTTTTATCAAATGTTAAACTGGCATGTGCTTATCCTTTTTCAGATTTTTTCGCTTTATGAAGTGTCTTATTTTCATATGTTTAGTTAATACGAATGTATCTTTTTGTCAGATCAGATGTTTATCTTATATTTTATGTCAATTTCAGATGCTTAGCTGATATGAACTTATATTATTATCAGATGTTTAGCTGATAATTACTGTCCTTTTATCCCGAGGTTTGCCCGTTATGTATAAGCTTACTATCAGATGTTTAGCTGATATGTACTTATCTTATTATCAGGTGTTTAGCTGATATGAATTTATCTTATTATCAGATGTTTAATCTGATATGTACTTATGTTATTATCAGATATTTAGCTGAGTTGTGCTTATATTATTATTGGATTCTTAGCTGATATGAACTTATCCTATTATCAGATGCCTGGCTGGTATGTACAAGATGTTTAACTGATGTATACTTACAATGTACCATATTGTCAGATGTTAAACTGATGTACTGACCTTATATTAGATGTTCAGCTGATATTTTATCAATTGTTTAGCTGATATGTACCTACTTTATTATCAGACGTTAAACAGATTGTACTTATCTTTTATCAGATGTTTCACTTATATGAAGTGTCTTATTTTCACATGTTTAGTTGATACAAATGTATTTTCTTATCAGATCAGACCTTGGCTTATGGTTACTAACTTTAATATCAGATGTTTACATGTATCTGATATATTTATCTTAAGTTCAGATGCTTAGCTGATATGAACTTATCTTATTATCAGTTGTTTAACAGATATGTACTTATCTTATTTTCAGATGTTTAGCTGATGTACTTACTATCAGATGTTTACTTATATTATTTCAGATGTTTACCTGTTAATTGTCCTTATTACCAGATGTTTGCCTCTTACGTATTATCTTATTTTCAGATGTTAAGCTGATATGAACCTATCTTAATTTCAGATGTTTAGCTGATATATACCTGTCTTATTATCAGATATTTAGCTGATATGTACTTATCTTAATTTCAAATGTTTAGCTGATATGCACTTGTAATTTATCAAATGCTTAGCTAATATTAACTTATCTTATTATCAGATGTCTGGCTATTATGTACTTGTAATTTTATCAGATGTTTATTTGGCTGATATGTAATGTACATATTTTATCATCAGGTGTTTAGTTGATATGAATTTATCTTATTATCAGATGTGTAGCTGATGTATTTATTATCTTATTTTCAGCTGTTTAGCTGAGATGTGCTTATATTATAAGATTCTTAGCTGATATGAACTTATCCTATCATCAGATGTTAGCTGATCTGTATTTATATTATTAGCAATTTTAGCTGATAATTACTAACCTTATTATAAGATGTTTTGCTGATATATGTATGTATTTATCTTATTTTCAGATGTTTAGCTGAATCCCGATATGCATTTATCTTAATTTCAGATGTTTAGCTGATATGTACTTATTTTATTATCAGTCGTTTGGCTGATATGTACTTAAATCTTTATCAGATGCTGAGCTAATAATAATTTATCTTATTATCAAATGTTTGGCTGATATGAACTTATAATTATCAGATGCTTAGCTAATATTAACTTATCTTATTATCAGATGTTTGGCTGATATGAACTTATAATTTTATCAGATTTTTAGCTGATTAGTACTTATGTTATTATAAGATGTTTAGTTAATATGACATTATCTTATCATCAGATGTTTAGCTGTTTAAGTTTTTATCTTATTTTCAGATGTTTACTTGATATGCACTTGTCTTATTATCAGATGTCTAGCTGATGTGTACTTATTTTAATTTCAGATGCTTAGCGGATATGAACTTATATTATTATCAGATGTTTTTCTTAATTTCAGATGTTTACTTGATATGCACTTGCCTTATAATCAGATGTTTAGCTGGTATTTACTGATCTTATTATCAGATGTTTGGCTGTTGTATAGTATCTTATTACCAGATGTTTTACCTGATATGAACTTACCTTAATTCAGATGTTAAGCTGTTATGTTTTTATCTTAATTTACGATGTTTAGCTGTTAATTACTAACCTTATTATCAGACACTTAGTTGTTATGTATTTATCTTTTTTTAGATGTTTTTCTGATAGGAACTAAGCTTATGATATGTACTTGCCTTGTTATCAGAGGTTTAGATACATACTTGTATTAATTTCAGATGTTTAGCTGATACATGCTTATATTATTTTCAGAGGTTTAGTTGGTACATAGAGATATATTATTTTCAGATGTTTAGATGATACATACTTATAGTGTTGTCAGATGTTTAGTTGTGTAAGCCATTTATTGAGTTAAAGAACTGGTAGTACGGGAAGAGTCCAATTGAGATTGGCTAGACTTGGTACTCGTAATGAAAGCATTATTGAATTTGATCTTTCAAATGTTGTACATCTTTGTTTACAGGAATAAACAATTAGATGTTATTGATGATCTTACCTTAATTAGGTTTTATACCTTTATTACATTTGTATGTTTTATTTAATTTGTTGAAGTTGTTTTCAAGTATGCATACATCTTAACAAGATTGATTGAATATCTCATTATCTATAATATAAGTGGTTTAAATAAAAACCACATATCTATCTATCATCTATTTAAATGGTTTAAGTAAAAACCATATGATATAACCAGTCATTTTGTGATGTTTATGTTGTCGCTTTTATGATTTATTTGGTGTTGGTTCACAGGTTTACAAGCGAATACCCCATTTCATGGCGGTTGACAGTGCAACCAAGAGTTTGCTTGCTCTGTCAATTTGGCGGAATTCGCTGCTTTTTATGTTTATCTTTGTATACTATTCTGCTTGAAACATAACATTTGCATCTGTGTAGCCCACGGTGTGATCAGACTAATTTACAAGCACCTGAGTATCCCACGGTGTAATCAGACTTTAATTTACAACTTACAAGCACCTGTGTATCCCACGGTGCATTGTATACCCGTTGTATATCTATCTATCTAAGGTTGCCATAATTTGTCGGTAACCGCATATCTTGTTATTGTATGATCTATCTATCTATCTATCTATACATTTATATATATTGATCTGATATTGAATATCTATCTACCATCTATCAAAAGGTTGCCATAAATTGTCGGTAACCGCATATCTTGTTATTGTATCTATCTAGTATCTATATATATATTGATATGAAATTAAACATGTGGCCAATTACCGCCAAAACTTTATATATTTGTTTCTTTATACCCGTACGAGATAATTATTATATTTAATTCTTAAGATGACTAATAAGAAGACAATTTTGAATTTTCACACATGTCAATACATTGCATTTTATGGAAAACGTTTCCCCAAATAGACCAGTATTATAAGTATTAAAATTGCGAAAAACGGCCATGCCCTTATTTTTGTTGCACTAAAACGTGCAAACTTTACCGAAGCTGAGACTATTTTCGATGATATATTGAACTTCACAAGTTAAAATGCCACCGTCCGGTGTATGGCAGAAATGTTTATGGAAAAAATGCATGCATTTGGGCATTGGCTTCAAGACGAGTGGCAGGTTTTTACAACACATGAAAAACACTTACCCAAAATAGCCTTAGAAAGGATAACGATAATCTTATTTTCGGGGTGCTTTCCGAGTGGTCCGCGTTCTATATTTAATTATGCTAGTGCGCGGAACCATAATGTCACTTGAAACGCGTACCATAATGAAGGCACTTGTAGTTGGGCAGTTTCATTAAGCAGTTGAGACGCTGGATGCGTAGCAATGGTAGAAGTATGTCCACCAGAAAACATGATGTCCATCTTTACGGGGTAGGCGGCAGAACAATTGCTAAGACTTACTACAATGGCATTTGCTTTAAGACGAGTGGCAGATTTTTACGACACCAGAAACACACTTACCCAAAATACTCTTAGAAAGGATAACGATATTCCTATTTTTGGGGTGCTTTCCGCATGGTCCGCGTTCTATATTTAATTATGCTAGTGCGCGGAACCATAATGTCACTTGAAACGAGTAACAAAATGAAGGTACTTGTACTCGGGCACAATTTCATTAAGCGGTTGAGGCGCTGGATGCGTAGCAATGGTAGAAGTATGTCCACCAGAAAACATGATGTCCATCTTTACGGGGTAGGCGGCAGAACAATTGCTAAGACTTACTACAATGACTTGAAAGTGGTGAGGAGAAAACGTCCCGATGTAATTTTCCTGCAAATAGGCGGCAATGACATTTTGAAGGATTCTTCTCCCACCCTAATTCTCGTTAAGATGAAGCGGATAGTGTCTGTGCTGTTAGAGAAGTACCATGTCTCCACCGTGATTGTGGGATCCGTCTTCTGTCGAAGGAAACCATGGGGCTTGAGTCGAAGGGCGTACGATTGCAAGAAACAGATGATCAACAAATTTCTCTCTTACGAATTTTGCACTTCAAAGCGGGGAACGAAATCTTTTTTTCTTTCCCCACAAATTCTTGGGCAACAAATGACCCATCACAAGACCTTTTTAAGAGTAAATATGTATTTGTAAAGACAAACGATTACACGATTTTTTGCGCATAAATTCCAACACAGACAAAGTGTTGTACCCTATGCCCCTGTATCCGTTGAATGGCGTATTTGTCTTTTCCAACATATTATTTCGATTTCAGTTTCGTGATTGTGAAGGAAATGCATTGCAACTACATTGTGTACCAAACTCAGAGAAGTCACACTCGTATACGTCTATAGAACGAGTCTTACGAGGATAATTTGAAGCACTGGAACATTCATTCTGGCCATTGCTGGTAGAGTGTATGGGTGACCCGACACGTCATCAAAGGTCCTTTTATAGCACTTGTAAATACATAAGACAGTAATACGATTGTTTACTTTTACTGGAATGGGCTCATTTTAAAGATCAGATTTTATTTTCAGTATTTTTTTTTAATTCGGAAATTTATTTTTGCCGCTATTTCACACTTCTTACGCACAATTGTATTCCGGATTTGGCCTGTGCCGGTTTGGATGTTAAAATGTTGGCGCATGCCCAACGCCCCTGGATTTCGAGACTCCCTTCTGTCGCTTTCTTTATTAATATTGCCAGATCATGGCAAATGTGAAGCGCTACAGGTTGCACCCGTCTCATATTTACTTACTCGTACATTTCTTGTCATGGCTTAACTGTTAACAGGGTCATCGAGGACACATAATTGCATGGAAAACATGGGCAAGCCATGCAGCCTTTTTTTCTCACTTTCATTTCATGAACAGAGGAGATCCGATTAGCACCGGAAATCTGTTTCATTGGTCGAAAAAATTGCAAATCATCTGTTGCTAAGATACATAACATATTGCTTAGTTTCGAATATATTAGGAAAGAGAACAAACATCTGGATTTGAATCTTATTTTTATTATAGTAAATTATGTTTCGATCTATACAAGATCTTTTAATAGATCTAAACATTTCATACGATTTTTTTGGGCAAACAAACATACCTTCAGTCTTCAGTTAAACAGTCAAAGAGAGATAACTCCAGCCAAATAATTAAAAACAACTTTAAAGAGTACTTGAAAAAAAATACATTCCTTTCTCACGTCTCCCTCTTAAAATTATAGGACTTGGTCCTTCAAACGGGTTGTGCCTGTCTCATGTTAGGCGCCCGTGACCCAGATATGATTGCAACGTTGTCCGCATCTCATATTCAACGTAATGACGTGACCACTTCAGTAATGTAGTAACATGTCAACAGATGGTTACAATATTCACTTTCATTGATGATGCATTTGTTGTAAACTTGAGGAATATTGTTATACAAATAATAATTATTGTTGGTTTTGATCGATTGATTGGTGTTTAACGTCCAGCGAGCATTTTTTCAGCTATATTCAGGACGAGAACATTTAAAAATTTAAACGCCACGAGACTCGAAACAAGGAAAGGTGATGGGTAGGAACGGATAATTTAGCCAGTGCAACAGGTCTCCTATGGACCACTCGTGTTGGATTAATTAGACAGAAAATTGTGTTTGAAATAATAGGTCACAAACGTATATGCGAAAATAAAACGCTGAGCTAACCATCGTTAGTACTCGAGCAACGCCTGTTGAGTACATTTGGATGAATGTTGTCCATTGCCACGGCTGACCGAATTGATCAGATTATAAACCGAGTTGGAGAGACGTTATGTCAAAAAAATTGACATCTTACTCGTCGTTAAATTCATACAAGACAGAAGATAAGAGAATTGCAATGGTTTCTTATTATTGTGCAAAAACAGGACTCGAACCAAAAAAAAATATACTAGTGCTGTTCTTGTTCCTGTAAAGTAGGGCCACTTTGCCCCATTTTCGTTCACAAGAGGCCCATTTTCAAAATGTATGACCATGCAATTATTTATAATAAACATATGGAGTAAAAATATTTTCGTGGTTAATGATAAAAATTGTTCAAACTTTAATTAATAGCACAATGAAACGGCACATTACAAAGGCGTTATGGTTAACGCCACTTTCTGTTTCAACAATTATATATCCGGTCGGTGTCACTACTGAGCAGACGTGGAGTTAAGATTTTCATTGGGTTCGACAAATTAATTGTTCTTGACGGTAAACACAAAATTGTCGACCTGACTACTACTCTAGAAGATACGACCCCTCCTCTTGATAGCAAATTCTTCAGTAGTAGCTACATTTTGACTTTCAAAAACGTGCGATACGTCGTGGTCGAATCAACAATGCAGACTGACTATAACTGATCATGTATAAACGTCACGTACACGCTTGTTCTGATAATCTTTATCTTTATACTTTTTCAAAAATAACACATTTCTTATGAAGTAAGGGCGCCAAAATGAATGGAATGTAGGCAGAACATTTATTATCAGCTTGAGGAAATAACAGCAATATTAGGCATCATGTTCATTTATGAAATCGTGAGAAGAAAAGGAAAACAGTTTATAAACAAATATTAAGTAATGCATAATTTTGAAAACATTTTAACACATTGAAAGGTACAATTTAGGACCGTAACAATCGAGGCAGGTGGTAGAACGTCGATGAGTGCTACGGGGTCCTTCCCCGGAAAATATTTGAGAACTTAGTTCCTGCTCCATTAGTGGCAGCCGTCGTCTTCATTTAGTTAAACAATTCAATGAACGCTGGATATATGTAGCATATGGCAAAGTCGCGGCTACTTTTTAATTCATGAGCCTATTGTCACGTGACTTAATTTTTGAAAATATATTCATTACAAAAATGTGCTTGTATCCCCTTTACGGTAACTCAAATTCATTTTTGATCACGTGATTAGTTATTTTTATTTCAACCGGGTTGCGTTCAATATCGTAGCTGCTAGGTAAAATAGACATGACGTTATTGAACGATTAGCCACGTAGCAGTGCTAGCAAATATGGCGCCAATCATATAGAATAATTTCTTGGAACATTTTAGCTAATCGTATTTGTCTAATTACCTTAATAGATTATCATCCGTATTAAAAACGTTGCCACTTCCTGCAATGCCACTATTTTGCCTTACGAAATTAAATTTAGTTTTTGCCGCCATCTTGGATTCAAAAGCTAGCTAGAGTTACGTAGCGGCTATGTTAGCTTCCGTTCAATAGGATTGTTCTACGTAGCTTAACCTAGCGGTTACGATGTTGAACGCACCCCCGGTGTCAAGATGCAGACGGAATTCTGTATGGAATATATATTTTTCCAGAAAGTTTTACATACCTCAAGGGACCCTTGACATATATTCGTAGTCAGGACATCAAACTCATTGAAATTTAAAGCTGCTGGAAACCTTTGTTCTTTATTTATGACAATTTTTGCATGTTTTTTTCCGGATATTTAAGACCGGAATTTTTATGATTTTGCATCGCATCAACAGTAACTGTTTGTTTATTGTGTCTCTTTCAACGTTTTCTCTTGTGATTTTTATACATTTTGCATAGATATTGAAAGAATAATATTCTGATATCACTTAGGAACCACTGTTTTATATCAAAGTAAATTGAAATTTAGGAATTGAACTGAAAACGGTGTCGGGGTAAATTTTCGCACATCGCAAATTGACCAGGAATTCTATTATTTCTAAAATAGCAATTTTTTGAAAAATTGCCATTGAAATTGACCAGCGTATCGACGCCATTTAAAAAAAATGGCGACGTATCCAAATAAGGAAAACGGCCCGATTTTGCCATATGGAGTACTTATAATTAGTGATCATAGAAAGAGCGACCGAATTTTATACTGTTTATTGCTATTTTACAAATCAAATACCCAACTCTCCCACAGCATTAGTTTTTAGAGTTGGAAAACGATTCTTTCAGCAGCAACTAATGCAATTTGTTTGGAGTGGTCGTTTTGGGCCCGTTGCAAGGCCTTAATTCTCGACATTATCCATTATATGCCATTTTTATGTGGCAATCCGAATCCCCTAGGCCAACCCCAAGGCAACATTATTACCATACATGATTATTGTCGACACACTGCACAGTTTACATTAAAAAAAAACATTCACAATTTGTTTCAATTATAAAATTTGTTCATTTAACTTTAGATTTCTTTGGCATGCAACATTTTGGAAATGATCTGAATTGATTTTTTTCTAAGCACGATATTAGATGGTCTCTCATGTATTTTTGATCAAACTTGATGTGCAAGCCACCAGTGTATCCAGTTGAGCAGTATTCCACAGCATTTGCAATTGCATATAAACCACAATCAATATAATTTGTTTGTTTTATGTATTTCTGACATTTTCACGAGGAGCCTTTTTTGCCATTAGAATAAATCTGAGACAGTTGAATTTCTTGTGACACACTTGATTTTTCAAACAAGCTGTGCAAAATGTATGTTTCGTTTGTGTCGGTTTGTACAGATGTGATCCAATGATCATGACCTGTGTGGTGTATTTGTGCACATTTGCCCGTAATGTCTGTAAATTTTGTGTTTGATATCCACTCTTGTTCTACTGTATTGAATTGTGGTGCGAATGTTGTATCTTGAAAGCCTTTTATGTCTGAAAACTGTCTGGCCAACGCTGTGTGAACGTGATTGATAATGTCTGATTCTATGCATTTTTGATTAGTGATAATCTTTTTGTGAGCCTGTGTGAGAGTTCATACCCATGGTGTGTGTTGTGATAAAATTTCAGCTTGTACATTTCTTGTACTGAAATCAATTTTCCTCTTTTTCATTGGAAAGTTTTGAGTGTGGATTTCGTGTTTGCGTTTTTCTCTACAGATATGTGGTAAATCAGTACTGACTTCAGGTCTTACCTCGGATGTCGTATCCAACTCGTCAACCGGTTCTAAATCAAACTAGTATTTTCTTGGACAGTGGTGTTTTTGTCTGTCGTTTTAGAGCCAATTGTGTGGGTAGTTTTGTCCTGGTGGAATGTGATGTTATTGATGTATGCAGAACAAAGTCGGAGTCTGGAGCAGGTTCTACGACTGTCGCTTCATAATCGTTTGCTCTGGGTTGCTTTCTGCCAGACTTTTTGTCAATGTTTTTCTTGCTGTTTTTAGTAAGAAGTCGGAGATTTCTCAATGGGTTCTTGTCCTATGCTCATTTTTGCAGCGAGTAGATGAAAACATGTAGTTGTGGGAGGACAAAAAAGATTAACACTAACTTTTTCTGGCCACTTTGTTCTGCGTAAAAGTCCGTCCTGTCAAGATTTTTTATACTTTATAGGTTTTTAAAAAAAAATAGATATATGTATCATAATAAAGCTGTTTTTACAAGCCTTCCAAATATATAATAATCTTTTGACAGAAGTTATTGTTAAAAGAATTGATTCGATGTCAAACACAAGAACACTGATGATTTTCTCGCTGTTTTGTTTTGTGTAAAAGTCCGTCCTTGTCAAGATTTCCATACTTTAATGTACATAAAAATAATAAACTTATATATAAAAATAAAGCTTATTTTACAAGCTCTCCAAATATATAACCATTTTTTGACAGAAATTAGTATTAAAAGAATAATTTGACATCAAAGACGAGAACACTGATAATTTTCTAACCTTTTTGTTCTGTGTAAAAATCCATATTTTAAGATTTTCAAAAAAAAAAAAAAAAAAAAATCATACCAAATTAAAACTTATCTTACAAGCTTTCCAAATACATAATTATCTTTTGACAATTTTTTTTATTAAAAGAATAATTTGAAAGCAAAGATAATTTTTTCGCCATTTTGTTCCGTGAAAAAGTCCGTCCTGTCAAGATATTGAATTAATCTTTCAATATTTCCAAATTAATTTTATATTAAATGTTAGATATTTGTTTCTACTTTACAAATCAGTTTAAATTTTTTTAAAAGCTCAAGTAATAAAAAAGTTATGTCTAAAAATGTATCAAAATTGCCCGTATTGTTTTTCTCCGTCGTGTTTTTAGACCAACCTTCTTTAACGGGCATTTATTTGCATGGCATTCTCCATACACTATTTCTATAATTTACCTTCCATCGTAAACGCGAATTCTGTAGTTCACAAGTCCATAACACCTATATGAAGATTGTAATCTATCGCGCAGAAAGAAGATTGTATTTCTTTTACTCGGAGACAGGGGTAGAAATAAGACAAAGTCAGTAAGTAGCCAGCAGGGCCCCTAAGTTTCTTAACCTAGTAGCCCTCCACAACATAAAGTGGCCCTTCAACCCGCAAAGCTGTACGGTCTGGGGGCCGCTGAAGGCCTCCCGAAGCTCGGGTAAATGGTGCAAAATCCTGCATTCTGCCACTCTCCTGAACTCTAATTTGACATCTTGAAAACACTATTTTATAAGGTACATTTTAAAAATTGTATATATATATAAATAAATTCTTGACATTATCATGCAGACCAGCGTTGTCCGATCAAGACAATCAATCGCCTTAAACCCGCTAGCTGTGATACTTGTCATTACCTTAAACTGTCACAGTTTGATAACTGAGGCCGTGTCAATGAAACTATCCTAAGACATATCTTATCATATAATTTAGGATAATCTTAGGACATATCTAAGACTGTAAAACAAAGCTATCTTAGGACTATCTTAACTATATAGGATGGTCTTATGATTGTCCTAACATAATAAACAAAGCAATAAATACATGTAGATGAAATTTACAGTCAATGTATTTGATATTTGTCGATATCTTCTAAGCAAAAAATACATATACATAAAATTAATTTAAATAAATAAAATTTATATTGAAAATAAAATATGAATAAAAAATAATAAAAATAAAAGTTGAATGATAACATTTTGTATATTTTCTAATATTTCACTTAAACAATTAAAAACTTTTCAACAATGTACAAGTAAGTGAAATCTATTCAATTTAAAGTGTCACCGTGTCACACAGTCGTTCATGTATATATAGGTTTAAAGGGCAATCTCGTGCATTTTATATTATAAATAAAGCCGACGTACATGTACATTCATTTTATTACAAATCGTTTTTGCCAGCGTTACTGTATATCGTCATTATGAGTAGGAAACGAAGTCTGAATTTTACTGAATCCGAACTACAAACGCTTTTGGATGAAGTTGAATGCCACAAAAGTATTTTATTCAGCAAGCTGTCAAATGTCACCACGAACAGCGCAAAGAAAAATGTGTGGGACACTATTTGTACTAAGATAAATGCCGCTAATCAAACAGACCATCGGAGTACTGTGGATGACATACGTTAAAAAGGGGGAGTGAATACAATGCCTCCCCCTTTTTTGCAGCAGACCTTGACAGACTTGTCTTCTATCAATACAACCTAGCACATAATAGTTTATTTTGTTTTTAAATGCTACATCTTTATCGTCTAAATAATCCAATGGGTTATCTCGGTCTCTAAACACTCTATTTCGACGAATAGTATGTGCCCTTCCTCTCAAACGTAAATAAACAGCGGTCATGTTTGTTCAATGTAGGACATCCTAACGATATCCTAACTTAGGATAGTCTTAGGACACCTTTTTGGTTGTCCTAACTTTAGGACAATATTTAGGAGATATCTTAACTTGAGACACTTTCATTGACCCGACTTAGGACTAAGATATATCCTAAGGCCATCCTAGGATATGTCTTAGTCCTAAGACAGTTTTGTTGACACGGCCTCAGGTTTGTATATTTTGTTTAATCTTAAGCATTGTGTTGTCTGGTAAACAAAATATGTGTCAATTTAACTCTTAAATTTTCATTAGATTTTTGTATTTTTTTAGGTTCTAATTTAAGTATTTTTTCTGTTCTGTTATAATATACACTACAATCTAGTTTCCTGATCATGACATTAATACTCCTTAGCTTAATTTGTTGTCCTTAGCTTAATTTGTTGTCCTTGGTTTAATTTGTTGTCCTTGGTTTAATTTGTTGTCCTTGGCTTAATTTGTTGTCCTTAGCTTAATTTGTTGTCCTTGGCTTAATTTGTTGTCCTTAGCTTAATTTGTTGTCTTTAGTTTAGTTTGTTGCATCATTTTATTGTATGTTGACATTATTGGCTGTTATACAGTTTGTACTCGTTACCACACTGAATGACTCCTTTTTTAACATAATTTGTATTGTGTAAAATTATTTGCTTTTTTAGTGGGTGGTTCTGGACAATTTAATAGAAATTTGTACATTCTGTTGACATTATTTTACCGGAAATTAATACAAAATAGACGAAGGATAATTCGGCCCTTATTACATCCGATGACTTCTTCGCCCCGTTAAAGAACTATTTATATTTAACAGCAATGTTTGGATTTCAACAATTAGTAATATTATACTGTAGTATAAAATGATACGAATATTAATATGAAAGACATTTGTTGTGGAATTTACTGCAAAAAAATCACGAAACTATGCCGTTTTACGTTTGGAAAGTGCCGACATGGGGCGAAAGGTTCAAGAGACGAACGCATACGATGAGGCACAAAACTAAAATGCAAAACGGAAACGGATTGGTACAAAACTTGACGAAGAAGGCACTTGAAACAAATCAGATTGCTTCATGCAAATACAGGATAGACAGCTAACAAATCGTCAACAAATCTCGGCAATAAAACGTTTTCTCTACTAGGCGTTAGTCTATGGTTTGCACAAATACTAAAAAATAAGGAGCCCGGCGCGATTTCTACATTTGATCCCAAGGAGTCCTTCTGAAAATTTAGGAGCATCGGGACACCGGACCACCGCTTATTTCGACCCCTGGGAGAGAGAAATGTAAAAATTATTTAACTTCCTTTTCATTTTGTCCAAAAACAATAAGACATTTTTTTATATGAATCGGCAATATCTAATTGTTAATTAAAATGAGGACACATTGGTTTCATGGGCACATCATAGTGAAACCTTTTCCTTAATGAAACACTTTTCTGATTTCTCGTCGTGGATTTAGATCAAACAGCTATCAATCAACCCAACAGTTGGAAAATCAGTTAAATACCAAACAATGAAGCACAAAAATATTGACAAATCAACAGTCAAATGCAATAATGTAAATGCTAGTGATATCTGTAATTATAATATTTTTTATGCCTTCCTCCTTCCATTGAAAGACAGAAGACATAAAAGAACAAGGACAGGGTCACCAATTACGTCATATCCACTTAGCAATAAAATAAAAACACAAGAGTTATTATTGCGAAAAAATTTTACTTAAAATTATTTCAAGCAAAAATTTTTACAAAGTTTAAATAAGATATCATTAAATGTCATACAAAATATTTACATTAAAATAATCATGTGGAAAACATATGTCAAAATTTATGAAATAGTAAATTAAAATAGCTTGGCCTAACAAGGGGTCAAATGTGCCAAGCCAAGATACTAGATTACCAGGCAAGCATAGTAACATATCAACAAAGACAATTGTAAGCAGCATGCATTAACAGAAAGCTAATATATAATCATAAAACAAAAATAGTAAATCAAACATTCTTGCATATCTCATCCCTCAGGTATATGTGACCTTAGTCGATTTTGGCTATAATATTTTATCTCATCCCTCAGGTATATGTGACCTTAGTCGATTTTGGCTATAATATTTTATC
>MJUT01005427.1:1255417-1284112 GCA_002080005.1 Gigantidas platifrons
TTTACAAAAAAACTTAAATATTTTTAATATTTATTGTAAATCATGGAAATTATCTATAAACTGTTCAAAGTCTAAAGTTGTTATATTTAGTAAAAGGAAAATGAAAAATTCACCAGTGTTCACTTTAAATGATGAAATTATTGAAATTGTAGATAGTTATTCATATCTTGGGTTGGTTATGAATTATAATGGATCTTTTGTAAAAACTAAGTCAAAATTAATAGATCAAGCTAGACGCGCATTATTTGCTGTTTATAGACGTATCAAAAACCAACATATTCCAGTAGATTTACAATTGAAATTATTTGACAGTCTAGTTGAACCGATATTGCTATATGGATCAGAGGTTTGGGGTTTTGAAAGTACATGTTCGCTAGAAAAAATTCATTAACAATTTTGTAAAAAAAATTTACAGGTTAGAACAACAACGCCAAGTTATATGATTTACGGGGAACTTGGTTGCTTTCCTCTCTCAATAAAGATAAAACTGAGAATGATATCCTTCTGGAATAGACTCATTAGTAATGAAAACAAATTGAGTTCAAAACTGTATAAGTTAATGTATAAGTTACATATGAATGGAACAATTAATTTTAAGTGGCTTTCCTTTGTTCAAAGTGTATTTAATGATACTGGACTGAGCTATGTATTTGAATCTCAATTTCCAATATGTATGTCTTCTATAAAATCAGGGATACAAGAACGATTACGTGATCAATTCATTCAAAAATGGTTTTCAGACTTGGATAACTCTGCAAGAGAATTTTATAAAGTTGTAAAAAAAAGATTTTAAATTTGAAGAGTACCTTATTAGATTATCAAAACAAGACAGGATATACATAACCAAACTTAGAACTTCAAACTTGAAGCTTTCCATTGAAACCGGAAGATGGAATAATATATCAAAAGAATTAAGATTATGCACATTTTGTAATAAAAAAATTGGAGATGAATATCACATTTTATTTACATGTACAAATGATAGAATTGTTCAATTAAGACAAAAACATATCCCAAATTATTATTGGAATCCACCTGTTATTTACAAGATGGAGGGTTTATTCAGATTATGCAATAACCAACTTATGATTAATATTTCAAGGTTTATAAAAAATATGTCACAATTATTATAGCTATCTTCAATATAAAATTATATATATATGTATGTAATGTGTATGTACTTGTGTATATATATACACTCATGCATGCATGTATATGTTAGTGTGTGTGTATGTGTATCTTTATATTATATTGATTGCATTCTTAATATTGTTTCTGTTTAGTTCGTCATTTTCTGTATTGTATTTAATATTGTACCTCATGTTACACTGTATAGTGTCTGAGTGTTGTTCAATAAAGTTCTTGAAAGTTCTTGACAAAATACTGTACGATTATCGATGCCTGTGGAAGATTGTTCTTACTTTAAATACATTGCTACTTTGTATGACTGTACCATTAATACATTGTATAATATTATCTGTCTTGCACGATCAAAAACATATTTTACATGTATTAACCAGAAAAGACAATTTACACCAGTTATGAAGTTAATGCAAAAGAAATCAATCTAGAAATCTTAAAATAACAAAATTAAAGTGGTGCATGAATATTTCTTTTATTCATAATTCATCAATTAAGACGAACAATATTGCTTGAAAGCATTTGAGAACCTTTATAATAATGTGGCCAAGGTCTGTTACTATTCTTAATCGCAAAAATAATAATTGCTTTCAATATCTCTTAACATTACGGAGATAGAAATAACAGTACAATAGGATACTAATACAGGTTGTCATATGGAAATTATAAGGATTTGATGCACTTGAAACAATGATGGTATTTCCTGCTGGAATCAATGAGCTTTATCTTTCTATAGTAACAAGTGTGGACACAGAAATGTGCAGTCCAAAAGGCAAGTGTGGATGTCAATATTTCATATTATTTAACTTTAAACAAACACAAATTCATGGACACAGGGGTCCTTGATTTTTTTTTAATAAAAAACTAATCCTGGATTATTATTTTTGTTTAAAGTCCGGTCCTGTGTTTTTATTTCAAATCCCCCATTTAACTGTAAAATTCATCCCCTTTTTCCCTTTTTTTTTCTTGTTTAAATCAATGATCAACAATATTCCAGAATCAAACAAATGAATAAATATAACATAGCATCTTTCCTTTACATTGTCAAGATTCTATATTTATAAACTATTGACCTGAGTAACCTTGCTAAACCTTGCGGATTCAGTGTGTTTTAAATCGGTCATCCAATCAGGACGCTCATTATTGTCCAAGTGACCCAGATTACGTGACCCGTGACCCAGATTAGCAGGTATCAGTAATCTTTTCTGTATATGGTATATAATCAATTAAATGATACCAGCAGAGATTCACAATAGATTGCGTCAGTATATCAAATTGTAATCTCTAAGACGTGAACTTCGGATTAATTTCACGTAATGAGTCCATTCAAATTACATGAATCAGCTTTAAAAAAAAAAGAATCTTATATTTCATTGTCGCAAAATTTGGCAAATTATGCATGTATCATGTGGCTATAAATATATATTAACACCTGATGTTTTTTGGTTTCAGAACTGTGCACTGTTGTGTAGATATTCGATGTGAACTTGGTGTAGTAGAAACGTACTTGTATTATGATTGTGACAAATTTTCCTGAAATATGTTTATTCTTCATTACGCAGTTTAGTTCATCATTTATAAAGCAATAACGGGTTCCATCCATAATATTGAAAATGATACCTCACAAACATTAATACACATCTGCATATGAGTAAATATGTCTAAAAGAGCAATATCTTTGGATTGTAATTCAATATTTCTGGAAATTAATGTAAGACCTGTTATTATAATTCAATATTCGATGTCATTCGTGTAGAACATTATACATAATTTTAAAATAATGCTTAAAATACCACAGTCGAAATCAGAAGCCGTAAATTGAAAAACGGATATCACAATGGACCAAAAAAAGAGGAAAAAGAGAAAGCGAAAGGTTTAGCACCACGAATCTCACTAAATACGGGGTGAAGTCGACTACTCTGCTCGAAATGGTAAGCAGTCCACTAGTGGCACTCATCGTTTTACTCAGGTTAAAAATCATGAACGTTGAAAGAAGGATGGGATACTGACTACGACAAATGAAGCATATTTCTGGTCATCTGTGACGCACGCATATTGTGCAACGAAAAGCAAATCAACTTAACCACTAAGAACCAATTACACAGACATTTCATTTTTAGCAGCACCCCTTTGACAAGGAAAACCTGATATGAAATACGGGCTCTGAAAAATCGTATCTACTGAGTGATATATGCTCTATATGCAGGTGATGCTACTTTATATCACTGAAAGATTTGAAGATGCCAAATTAGAATCCGTAAATTGAAGAACAGACAACACAATGGCAAAAAGAAAATGGACAAATAACAATCTACAAAACACTACACAGATAACAAAAGACTAAAAACCGGGGTTGAAGTCATGAGCTCTTATCTTATAGCAAACCGGTGAGACCTAAATTTGCACAAGACTAGCCAATATGGCTTCTGTTGTCACAAGCCTATACAACGTTTCCTCTATTATGGCATAACTAGCCAACATGACTTCTATCATAACAATTTTGTTTGTCGTGTATAATGGGTATTTATCAATGACCCTGAGATTAAAGAGTAATAAACTGCAAGATTATGTAAATTCTCCTCAAATTGAACAATATTTTAAATGGGAAATTGCTATGAAATAACACAGTTCTTGGCAATTATCTGTGTTTTTATTATTGAATATTTGTATGTATGTTATATAACTTCTTTATGACATAATACAATTCCATAATAAATGTCAGAAGTTTATATTTTTGATAACCAGTTGTTATATCAGATGTGAATATCATTAATAAATGACTATATCATTTAAATGAGGATATGGTTCGAGTCATACAACTAGAAAGTGTCGTAAGGCCAGTCACCTTTTATAAAATATTAGTTTATTTTTCGTAGCATTGATCTCGTCATAAATTAGCTGAAATACTACTCACTCTACGTTAAACAACATTAATTAAATCTGTTTGTTTGGCATCTGAGTTTAGTGCCGTGTGCATTGTTGCTCGATCTTTTGTTTTCTGTATAGTGTTTTGTAGTGTTTTTGTCATTTTGCTTTGTTTCTTTTTTGCCACTGTACTGTCTGTGTCCGTGTTCGAATTACGGCTTCTAATGACTCCTTTTGGTATCTTGAAACTTTTTGTAGTTAATACTATATTCTACTTGTTTTTATTATATTCCTCCTAATATGCAAAAGAAATGATTAATTAAACTGGTATAAATATTACAAAATGTATGGAAATCACAATGACAAAATAATGTGCAGATTATTCCCATCTCGAAACTGATCACGATTATTTGTATGACGTGCATTGATTGTCAACATATTGTTTACAAGCAAAATTAGCAACCGGAAGATAACTTCGCCCCTAACCATGCTGTATGACAACAACATGGTATAGTATAATAATTATACATACTGAGAGTAAAGCTTCAATTTTTGAAATTAAATGCATGTTGAATGATGTCATTTTAGAGCGTGGGACTTTCGTAAATATATTATTACAATCGATTAAGTCTAGATAAAAATAGAGTGTGTTGGAGTTGAGTAAAGTATGACGTTATATTATGGAGTACATTTTTGTAGTGGTATTATAGAAAAAAATGAATTTTCTATGTTATTAGTAAGTAGAGTTTGAAGATACCAATAGGATAATCAGCATCCGTATATCGAAGACAGACAGACAATACAATGGTCGGGCGAAAGGGGACAAAAGGACAACGATCATCAAAACATAAGACTAAAGATCGAGTAACACGACCCCACTAAAAACCGAGGGTGAACTCAGGTGCCCCGGGCGCGAACCCACGCCGTATTGGTGATAGGCTTGTATGAGTTCATAGATCCAGCGACCTAACTCATTGAGCCACCCGGGCCCCTAGATTGAGAAATTAATATTTACAGACCATATAATATAAAGCATTTGAGGATATTTATGAATCATTAACAAACTTCATCTCAAATTTGTAAATTCAAGAATGGATACCAACAGTAATACTTTAGGTAAAGATGCCCAAAACATTCCCATTTCTTATACATACTATTCCACAATTTTCAGTTGCATTTGTTCTATGAGTATAGGTGTTTTTGTAGATCAGTGTTCGTCGTTTTGTCCTTTTTCATTTGTCCATTGTATTATATGTCATTCTTGGAAATACGACTTCTGATTGTCCTTTTTCGTAGTTCGAGCAATTTGTCTACACATGCGCCTGTGAAATATGTGTACATGTATATTGTATATTTTTATGTTGTTATCCAGCAAGATATGTCTGGAACTACTCACCATACAGGATGACTTGAACTACCTACCAACCAGGATGACTTGAACTACCTACCATACAGGATGACTTGAACTACCTACCATACAGTATGACTTGAACTACCTACCATACAGTATGACTTGAACTACCTACCATACAGGATGACTTGAACTACCTACCATACAGGATGACTTGAACTACCTACCATACAGGATGACTTGAGTTCACTCCCGGTGTATTGTGGGTTCGTTTAGTTTATTGCGTATTGTTTTGTAGACCATTGTTTGTCCTTTTGTCTTTTTGCTGTTGTCTGCTGTTGTCTCTGTTCTTCTTCGGTTTACGACTTCTGATTACTCCCTTGGGTATCTTCAAATCTTTTTCGTTGTTATTATTAAAGAATGCGTCATGTTTCAAATTCTATGATTTATTTTGTGGCTATTCCTGTTTAACAATGTAGGAAGACATTTTGAGTGCAAATGCTCAAATTAAAATGTCTTGGCTAAATGATATAGGAGATTGTGAATCCATTTTCTCCTGAGGCTGATTATTTTTTTTTTCTGTTATTTTTGATTTCTAATTATTAGATAAATATCGAGCATCCTTCTAACTGGTCTAATGCATTTCTGACATTTATTGCTAAAGGTAATTATAACATGGATATGGAATAGTAAAAAATGATAATAAAAACATCGTATGATCCTGATAACAGAAATAGTCACAGTACAATCAGTGACAAATAGTAATAAAACATCTTTGTGACCCTGATAACAGAAATAGTCACAGTACAATCAGTGACAAATAGTAATAAAACATCTTTGTGACACTGATAACAGAAATAGTCACAGTACAATCAGTGACAAATAGTAATAAAACATCTTTGTGACCCTGATAACAGAAATAGTCACAGTACAAATAGTGACAAATAGTAATAAAACATCTTTGTGACCCTGATAACAGAAATAGTCACAGTACAATCAGTGACAAATAGTAATAAAACATCTTTGTGACACTGATAACAGAAATAGTCACAGCACAATTAGTGACAAATAGTAATAAAACATCTTTGTGACCCTGATACCAGAAATAGTCACAGCACAATTAGTGACAAATAGTAATAAAACATCTTTGTGACCCTGATACCAGAAATAGTCACAGCACCATAAGTGACAAATTGTGGTAAAATATCTTTGTGACCCTGATAACAGAATTAGTCACAGTACAAATAGTGACAAATAGTAATAAAGCATCTTTGTGACCCTGATAACAGAAATAGTCACTGTACAATTAGTGACAAATTGTGGTAAAACATCTTTGAGACCCTGATAACAGAATTGGTCACAGTACAAATAGTGACAAATAGTAATAAAACATCTTTGTGACCCTGATAACAGAAATAGTCACTGCACAGTTAGTGACAAATAGAGATTAAAACATCTGTGTGACCCTGATAACAGAAAGTCACAGTACAATTAGTGACAAATAGTAATAAAGCACCTTTGTGACCCTGAAAAAAGAAATAGTCACAGCACAATTAGTCACAAATAGTAATAAAGCATCTTTGTGACCCTGATAACAGAAATAGTCACTGTACAATTAGTGACAAATTGAGGTAAAACATCTTTGTGAACCTGATAACAGAAATCGTCCCAGCACAATTAGTGACAAATAGTAATAAAACATCTTTGTGACACTGATAACAGAAATAGTCACAGCACAATTAGTGACGAATAGTAATAAAACATCTTTGTGACCCTGATACCAGAAATAGTCACAGCACCATCAGTGACAAATTGTGGTAAAATATCTTTGTGACCCTGATAACAGAATTAGTCACAGTACAAATAGTGACAAATAGTAATAAAGCATCTTTGTGACCCTGATAACAGAAATAGTCACTGTACAATTAGTGACAAATTGAGGTAAAACATCTTTGTGAACGTGATAACAGAAATAGTCACAGCACAATTAGTGACAAATAGTAATAAAAACATCTTTGTGACACTGGTAACAGAAATAGTCACAGTACAATTAGTGACAAATTGTGGTAAAACATCTTTGAGACCCTGATAACAGAATTGGTCACAGTACAATTAGTGACAAATAGTAATAAAGCACCTTTGTGACCCTGATAACAGAAATAGTCACAGCACAATTAGTCACAAATAGTAATAAAACATCTTTGTGACACTGATAACAGAAATAGTCACAATACAGATAATGACACACTGTGGTAAAAACACCTTTGTGACCCTGATAACAAAATCAAACATTAGTAAGACATGATATGGATGTAAATAAAGTGAAACAATATTCAATAGGAAATAAACAGAGTTTCATCGAATTTTACATGTTTTTTTAGAGGGGTAGGGCTACTATTTTCCTATTGCTTTGTTACTCAGTAGGTAGAAAGAACAGAATTATTCCCTTTTTACATTGTTATAGTACCCAGATACAAAAATCAACCGTCATTATGATGTGGTATCCTTTATTTTATTAGTAAAATTAAGATATAAGCAGAATCCTGTGAAAATCTCCGAAATTGAAAATATCCCATTTTTCAAGTATTTTGACCACAAAAATCACTTCATAAAGGATTACTAGTGCTTGATTTATTAAATGTGATATATTTGTTTGGTTTAGTATAAAAAAGATCTCAGTTTAGAACGAAATATTTTTTTATCTAAACTTTTAAGGGAAAAAATGTCTTTTTTTGTCATTTCAGGAAGGGGGAGGGGTAGGTTTTTCATGTCTGACAAAATTTGATAGGCACAAAGTGTATATATCTTGTATTCAATTGAAAGTTAATACTATAAGCTTTCATTTGATACCATATTGATATACTTTCAAGACTGTTTAGTATACATTTAATGCTCGCAAAGACAAAAATTGGAAAAAATCAAAATCCTCAAAAAGCTGCGACAGGGTGTAAATATTAGCCTCAAACGGCAAGTTCGTCCCAAAATGTTCAATGTTAACATATTTTTTCTTCAAGAGGATATATGGGAGGATTTAAAACAATATGTTAACATGGAAGGTGGGGGTGTACGGGGGGGGGGGCTATGCTAGCCCACGGACTAATACTGATGAGAAAATATTATGCAATTTTCGTCAGGGTAAGGGGTAATATTTTGCCGCTAGAAGCCCTATGCAGGGTGGTACTAGAACAAATTTTATTTTAAAATGTCTCCATAACATAACTTCACACGACAGATGTATAATTTGGTTATCAATTTATACTATGAAAAAGATATTACGCACTTTAGGCTGAATAGAGCTAAAATCGGCAAAAATCACAATATTCCATTTTTCTGCAATCTACACTACAAAGCATGTTTTTTGATGATGTAATGGGTTTAATTTTCCATAAATGCAATAGTTTTAATAAATTCATTATGAAAATACCATCAAAGTTGGGTAATATTTTGTCTATTGAAAAAAAAAATGCGAAAAATCTCGTTTTACGCAATTTCATCAGGGGTAGGGATATCTGTTTTGCCTCCTACGATTACTGAACTTCATAAAATATTAATAACTTGTATTCATTTGAATGATAATATAATCATCTATCCACCAAACCCCAGTTTTTATATTCTAATAGTTGTTCATAAGCTACAAGACCTCAGCAACAGTGAAGAATGAAAAAATCTGAAAATCCGGCAAAATTGTCGAAAGGATGTTAAAAAGGGCTCAAAAATGTAAGTTCGTTCCAAAATATTCAATGTTAACATGTTTTTTTTTTTCAAGAGGATATATAGGAGGACTTAAAAAAATATGTTAACATGGAAGGTGGGGGGTGCTCTGGGGGTTATGCTAGCCCACGGACTACTGTAGAGCTTTTGGGAATTAGTTGTGAAATAGTTCATTTCCTGTTGATAGAAAATATTTAAAGGGGTAAACAAGGGATACTTGTATAGCTCTAAAATTTAACTTGAATTTGATTTTTCTGAGATTAATTCAGTGTTTTAAATATAAACTCCATGTATATTCGGCTCAAAATTATGGAAAGCTGCGGTGAACCTCCCCGTTATCCTATTCGAGTTCCTCAGCTTTATTGTCATAAGTTTCGTATTTTAAGATACTGTATACTACTATTATATATGCCTTTGTGGTTTTGTAGAAATAAATTTGTCTTACTGTTTCATGTGGTTCTTATTCCACCTGTGGTGTACATTGATAAATATGATTCGTTGGCACCTTCGTTCTGATGAATGACATACATTTATATTATTCAAATCTGAATATACACTATACAGTAATAGGTCTAGAAAATCAGAATACAAAACTAATCTTAGTCCAGAAAATGTCAAATGAAGAAACAACGAAATGAAAACAAACTGCCAAAGAATACCAAACTAATTTATCTAAATTAGCTCTCGTAGAAAAAGAATGTTAACACGACAGTAATAAACGGTGCCTTAATTACGAAATAGATAACCTAATTAATTTACATCTTATGACTTGAAAGAAAACAATAATGAAAATAAATTGATAACTCTGAGTTTTTGACAGCTGTAACTTGAGTAAGAAGTTCCCAATGTAAAGCATTTTTATTTTTATATACAATGATATATTGACTGCCATTATTAAAAAAAAACAGGTCGAGTAGACCACACATGGGATGCTGTGTACTTCTACATCAATAAAGAAACATAGGATGAAAAAATGTGTAAACAATGAGCTTAATTATGACACTATAAAACATGATTGTCATGAGATTTCAACTGGTTTGATAAACAGACCAATAAACAATTTTATTTTCATATCAGCAACAAATTAGATCAATATCATGTTGATGATAATAAAATCATATGTTTATCTGGATAAATAATTTTTACAAGAAGGCATGTCGGATAAATAACAAAAAAACATTATCACAATACGATGTTGTCAAATTCCAAAATAACTAATGGAAAAACAAAGGGTAACCAGAATTTTATTTATTTTACAAGGAATTGACAAGTTTGAAAAACGTTTTTCAATAATACAAAAACAGAAACTTAAATATTGAGAGCAATATAGGTGAACATAGCCGATTTTGGCTATCCTGTTTACGCTCTGATTTTATTGCTCCCAATACTTTTAAATTAAATCTTCCTATTTTTAAGCATACCTGGTAGAAGTTATTCCAGTATCGCATCGTTCGCACTCAATTTGATTCTACGTTTTTATTAAATCATATTTTAGCATTGTCTAAATGGCGAATACACTTTCGTTTCCGGTTACGACGAACATTGCTCCAATTACTATTCAATCATTTATTTTTTTCTTGCCTAATTTTAGATATCGCTCGATTATTACTTTTGCTGTTGTGTCAAGTATGTTTCACACGTATGCTTTAATAAGACCTAGCATAGTCTTCTCAAACCGCATCGATTGTGTAATTGTTAGCGTGCTCTCCTCGAGTGTGGTAGATCGTGGGTTCGAACCCCGACCGTGTCAAACCAAAGATTATAAAATTAGTATTTGTTGCTTCTCCGCTAAGCACGCAGCATTAAGGAGAGAGAGAGCAAAGACTGGTTGACTAAGAAGCAGGATAATGTGTCCGAGTAGGGAGACATGTCTATCCAGACTGTTGTTTCAGTCAGCTAGCACTAAAAAAATCCAACTAGGCGTATCGGTCTACATAATGGACATAAGTATTCGTGATTTTCAATATGGCGGCGTCCGACTGCAATACATGTTGATTACGTTTTTGGTCATTACATTAAAACATCAGTTCGGATAATTATGATATTACTGTAAAAGGTAAGTGAACGCAAGACGTCTCGTCAGCCGTGACGTCATTTTACGTCTGTTGTGATTCCTTCCTGTAAATTGTACACAAACGAGATGGGTCGCAAACGCAAAGAATTGAGCACAGAAACCAAAGAATTGATCGTGAAGTTGCATAGGAAAAAGGAGAGAAGGTCGTATATTGCTGATTTATTGGACATAACCTGGTCAGCAATTGACAGTGTTGTTTAAAAATATCGGTCAACTGGAACAGTAGAAAATCAACCACGAAAAGGGAGACGAAAATTGTTCACTGCCCGCGATGAAGTTGGGCTAAATCGTTTTGTGAAAAAAAAGATCGCCGGGCACCTATGCAGGAAATAACCACCAAATTTAATGACAGTAAACAGCATTCGTTCAGCAGTAGAACTATCAGAAGGAGACGTGCATCTGAAGGTTACAAACGACGAGGTGCAAAAAAGTGCGTCATTATTCGCGAAGTGAACGTAAAAAGAGAGTGGCATGGTGTAGGGAAAGACGCAACTTGACTGTTGATTCGCACTGGAGGAAATATATATATTCTGATGAAAGTCAGATAGTTGTTGGATCAAACAACCGTATTTATGTCTGGAGGAAAGGTGACGAAGTTAACCGTCCTGATTTAGTATGCCGACCTTCCCAATGTAAAGTAAGTGTGATGATCTGGGGGTGTTTATCTTTTAACGGGATCGGAACTTTAACTGATGTAAAAGGGAATATTAATTCCCAGATATATATCTAGATATTCTTGAAAATAATGTGTGGCCTGTAATTGCACGATATTTTGCTGACAATGAGCATGTCTTTCAAGATGATAACGCACCTGTACATCGTGCCCGAATTACCGAAAACAACAAACAGGAAAATAATATAAATTGTACTACGTGGCCAGCATAATTTCCCGACTTAAATGTGTGTGAAAATGTTTGGCTTCGCATAAAGAGGGAACTACAACCAGTCGTAGGAAATATCAACACCCAAAACGAACTTACTGCCGAAATTCGACGTGTGTGGGAAAGTATCCCCGTCAACAATATTCAGGGACTTTATCAAACCATTCCAACACGGATACGTGAAGTCATTAGGATGAAGGGTCACCTGACTAAATATTATGGTAGGATATTGTTTTAAACATTTTTATTGAACGTTTGTTCCCAAGTTAAAATTGTGCAGCAATGACGTTCCACGTCAAAATCACGAATAATTATGTCCATTGACTGTAGTACAAAGCGGACCTCATCAACATTTCATCGAAAATTAACTTGTTCTCGCCATGATATAGTTGAACAATTGACGTTAAACAACAATCACTCTCTCACCCACTAGTCTTCTCATATAATTGATATTTTGATTGGTTTTTCAAGTTTAAGATTAATAAGAACATTTTCTTTCCAATTGATATCATATATAAATAGTATTAAAAAGTAAAATGATACAATCCTGTATACTAAGATTTGTGAGCTACACGTTGTATATCTGTTCAATTTCTCTAATTTGTTTGTTTTTGTTCGTATTTGTTTTGGTTTTGATTTTGGTTTTTTGCATTTGTTTTGTGTTTTTTGTTTATTTGTTTATTTTTTTGGTTTCCTCCTCCAAAAAAAAAATGACTACCACTATATAATTAAATTAATCAAAGAAACCTACTGTTATTGAACGGACACAAAGAAGCTAGAATTTATTAGATAATTAAGAACCTTGTGACCCTAGAAAGACACAGTAGATCTAATTTGATATCTATTTTATCACCACAGTTAGCTTTATTATGTTATTTGTCTACAGAAACCATTGAACGGAAATAATATCGTATATACCAGTGAGGTGGATATTATAATTATGATTGTTTATTAGAGTTTCAATAGATTTACATCTGCCTATACAATCAGTGCCAATCACCGCCGAAGTTTTGAGTTTGATTTCCGCCGTAGCGCGGTGCACCTGACACAACTCTATGTTTGTAGCGACTTGCGGAAGGTTGATGCTCTCTCCTAATTCGCCGATTACTTCCATCAATAAAATTCGACCTCTATGATATAGCTAAAACTCAAATGTGTTTTAATATACAGTCAAACCTGTATATAAAGGCCACTCAAGGGACACCGAAACTGTGGCCTTTAATAACAGTTGCCCTTTATATACAGATTAAAATTATATGCACTATTCATTAATGGGGACAATAAGACTGTCCTTTATAGACAGTGATTTTTTATATAGAGGTGCCCTTTAAGGTAGGATTGACTGTAAATGTAATCTATATATATGTATATGGAAATATGAATGAGAAATATTTTAATGTGTTTTATGCGTGATTCTTTCCAATGGTATAACGAAGTCACACGACTGTATTTTGTGGGATTTTCTTTGATCGATGAGTGTCCATCATCGCAACAATATACCACAGTTTTGCTATGTCCTTTTCAATTAAAAAAACTGACGCAAACAAGTCCCATTATGATAAGAAATTCAAACAGTAATAGTTAACGATTTGTAGAGTCACAAACATGTGGCGGAGCTAAACCGGCTAATGTGGTCTCTACAGTCTCCTCTAGATAATTAGATAAACAACAGCTATCTATATATAAACAAACGTTGTATGCTGTGTCGCTTTTCATAAAGAATTAAGAAATAAATCATGAAAGCCAGAATGTCTTGGGAGTTTTGACATGGATTGGCGGATATTTATCGCGAGGGATAAAATTTCCTAATATCTGCAAATCCATGTTAAAACTCAAAACACATTCTGCCTTCCATGATTTTTTTCGATTCTGATATGTCTAAGAGTACAAATACGGTAGTATATTTTGATTGGAAGACGGTAATTTATATTTACGTTTGTGGAAAATGTCGCACACAATTTATGCTGCCAATGGAAAAGTCAGTCACATTCACCGGCGCATGTGCTAATGAGATTATACCGAATGGACAACTCGCTCGTTTGTTAACAAAGTGAAAGAAGGATGTCATGTTAGAATGTAATGTAAATACTTCCATGCGACCTGTAACTTCCAACATGTCAATTTATCTTCTTTTTTAAAAGGTCATGAATAATAAATATATTTTATCTTTGATTTGTTTTTCGAAAATAGATTTCTCCGAACAATATTACATTGAAGGCGTTCATAAACGGATTTTAAATTTATTAAGACAATGACAAATCTCGTTGTAATTCCTCTGTATAGAACAATAACTCCGTAGTATGATCACATTATACCAGTGAGGGCGGATTATGACAAATGTCGTTTAAACACATTTTATTCAGAACAATCACTCCGTAGTATGATGATATTATACAACAGAGGGCGGATTCTCGATGTGGTATAGTTGACTTTTACAGAATGGTAGCTTTAAAAATATTTTAAGGTAAATTTCTTTGCGAATTCTATCATTATTCATCTTACAATGAATCATGATTGATTCCGGTTTTCTGATTTTATGTATATAACCCCTGTTACATTTGAGGAATGGAGTCAAACCATTTGTTTAATCAGAATTCGGTGAAGAATTGAGATTATATTTCATGCAGTTGTCGTTCGTATTACATAAATGCTTAATCAATTCTTATAAACCTCAAAACTTTGAGAGGGCCCAAGTGGCTCAATGAGTTAGGTCGTTGGATCTAACAACTCATACAAGCCTATCACCAATACGGCGTGACTTTGCACCCAGCTTTGTGAATTACAAAAAAAGGGTGCACTCGACTCGCAGCCGCTAGTGATAAAGTTTACCAGTTGCTTGCCCAGGATCGGTGGTTCTCTCCGGGTACTCCGGCTTCCTCCACCACTAAAACTGGTCGCCACGATATAGCTGAAATATTGCTGAAAGTGGCGTTAACCACCAAAATTCAAATTCAAAACTTTGCATTTGAATATTATGTATGAACATTATTCCTTTTCATCTTTCTACAATTTTTCTATTGTATTTTGGAACTGTTCCCACAGTGTGGTATTTTTGTTTGTTTGTATTTAATTTATTCCATAATGCAGCCTATTTTCTTATTTACAGTACCCATAATCATTTGTAGCATTTCCTTGACGATATGATTCTTTTGTCAATATAGTCGCGTTATGCATAAACGTTAGAGAAAACAAAGGGATAATCAAGAATGGAAAATTCAAAGACACTGATGACATTGGCCACATAATACACAGGCTGAAGACAAGCATAACCAAACACACAACACAACATAGAAATGAAAAAGATGAGAAATAAGGACCCCACCAAAATACCGGGAGTGAACCAAGATGCTCGCGAAGGGGAAACATTTACCGTTACTTATAAGACAATTTCGAATTAAACAGAAAATGTCGTGTAAATGCTAAGCAACGTATCAATATGGATATATGATGTAAATCTAAGCAACGTATCAATATAGATATATGATGTAAATCTAAGCAACGTATCAATATGGATATATGATGTAAATCTAAGCAACGTATCAATATGGATATATGATGTAAATCTAAGCAACGTATCAATATGGATATATGATGTAAATCTAAGCAACGTATCAATATGGATATATGATGTAAATGCTAAGCAACGTATCAATATGGATATATGATGTAAATCTAAGCAACGTATCAATATGGATATATGATGTAAATCTAAGCAACGTATCAATATAGATATATGATGTAAATCTAAACAACGTATCAATATGGATATATGATGTAAATCTAAGCAAATTCCAAAAGAGAATATACTAATATATATGTAGATGATTTGTCCATTGATCTCTGATAATGGATCCGATCGCCCAATGGAATTGTCGAGGTCTCAACATTAACTTTATCCAAATAGCTTTACTAGCCCAGGTTTTCCTGTCAATAGCGGTTTTTTTTATAAGTGATAATATAACGTTGAAAAAGTATTCCTTGTACAACGCTCATATAGATAAGGATGAAAGAGATACGGGTGGCTAATCAATCCTCGTTAGAGATAACATTTTTCTCCGTTCTGTTAATCTCTAGACAGTTCTGTGGGGAGTTGTTGTACGTGTCTGTCAGTAGAATCAGTTGAGCTCATGTCAAAAGAATAGTTTATTATTTATTACACTCAATTAGTTTCATGGTTAATGGACATATCCCTTTGTTGGGTAGTAATGGTTAATGGACATATCCCCTTGTTGGGTAGTAATGGTTAATGGACATATCCCCTTGTTGGGTAGTAAAAAAGCAAACGACTAAGACAAAACACTTTAAGACTTTCTGTCCCAGCAAGGATTATATATCCTTACAGAAACGATGTTTCTGATAAATATTTACACCCTGGGAATGGTTCTTACTCGGTTCTGATTTATCTTTCCTTGACTTCTCATGGCAATTCCATGATGATCTGTTTGGTATTGATCATGTTCCTATTATTCTTGAAATTTAGCATTTTCTTGTAGGTGAAAAACTTACACCAAAACGTTTTTACAAAGTTGTTTGGCCTCTGTACGAACAGATGTGCAGAGAAAATCTTAAAACGTAATTGTTGCTAAATGTCATTTAGTCAATATTGTAATGTCTAATGAAACAGAATTATCAAGAGCCGATTAGACCATTCCAAAGACCTCGACAAATCGAAAACATCTAGGTATGCCATGTTTGAACAATGATTGTCGTCTTCAACTAAAGTCGCAAAAAGACTGAGCGAAATTTTGAAAACATCCCACATCCGACATTCTTCGGCAATTACGGCATATTTAGTGCGAAAGCTCGAAGAACATTTAAATAAAATCGACACACCTCCGTTTTCGTAGGCCAAAGAATAGTCGCAAAGCAAATGTACATCATCAAAAAGAAGACCAAGACATTTTAACATCTGAAAATTAGGTCAAACAAAAAAACAAACAGAAAACTGACCATTTAAAATTTCAAATACTTTAAAAGCAAGACGAAAAGACTAAGCTAAATTTAAATTAAAACAATTTGTTTGGAGGAATACAATTGCCTTTTTTGGATAGAAGAAGTGAGAAAATGTGCACATTCTCTATATTGGAAATATTTTATTTATGGGGGATCTCCATTAGAAAATGGCAGGAATTTCAAGAATGGCATACTCGAATAGAAGAATTTCTGCAGAAAGGCACGTTGTGTACCGGAGTGATTACACGATAACGCAACCGTTCGAAATATTTGCTACTTGATTTACCTATTAGCCACAGCCTTCTTAAACGACCACAACGGTAGAAAATATTAATTCAGAAAAAGTAATTCAAAAGAATAAACAGCATATTCAATTTACTTGTAATAAAACAAAATATAATTACATCACTCATTTCCATCGTGCAGGAAATATTGCAGTCCTATTGCCTCTGGAAATGACAATTCCGGTATATGTCGTAGCACTGCTGACAATGCATATCTGTCTTGTATATTTAATGAAGGTATATGGTAATACATATCAATTATTAAGAAAAGTTTGAAGATATTCAAAGTGTTAGTCAGAAGCCGTCAATAGAAGACGGCCAGACAATCAATTGGCCAAAATAAAAGGACAAATAGACAAACAAGATATTCAAAGTGTTAGTCAGAAGCCATCAATAGAAGACGGCCAGACAATCAATTGGCCAAAATAAAAGGACAAATAGACAAACAAGATATTCAAAGTGTTAGTCAGAAGCCGTCAATAGAAAACGGACAGACAGACAATCAATTGGCCAAAATGAAAGGACAAATAGACAAACAAGATATTCAAAGTGTTAGTCAGAAGCCGTCCATAGAAGACGGGCAGACAATCAATTGGCCAAAATGAAAGGACAAATAGACAAACAAGATATTCAAAGTGTTAGTCAGAAGCCGTCAATAGAAAACGGACAGACAGACAATCAATTGGCCAAAATAAAAGGACAAATAGACAAACAAGATATTCAAAGTGTTAGTCAGAAGCCATCAATAGAAGACGGCCAGACAATCAATTGGCCAAAATAAAAGGACAAATAGACAAACAAGATATTCAAAGTGTTAGTCAGAAGACATCAATAGAAGACGGCCAGACAATCAATTGGCCAAAATAAAAGAACAAATAGACAAACAAGATATTCAAAGTGTTAGTCAGAAGCCATCAATAGAAGACGGCCAGACAATCAATTGGCCAAAATGAAAGAACAAATAGACAAACAAGATATTCAAAGTGTTAGTCAGAGGCCGTCAATAGAAGACGGACAGACAGACAATCAATTGGCCAAAATAAAAGGACAAAAGGACAAACAATGATCTACAAAACACTACACAAAAATTTAAAAACTAAGCAACACGAACCTCAATAAAACCCGGATGTGAAATCAGGTCCTTCGGAAAGATAAGCAGTTTCTACTCCACTAGTGGCACTCGTCAAGTACTCTATATTCTTTCTATCAGATCGGATTTCTATTACAATACATATTCCATGTGAGTACATTTTACTTTGTTATAGTAATAAAATCGAGTAGAATTGCATTAGGGATTTGTGTATGCATATTGCTGAACGTAGACAATACACAATAAACAAATTTAAGATGCCAAAGAGGTAATCAGATGTCAAAAATCGAAGGATAGATAATACAATGACCAAAAGAATAAAGACAAAAGCACAAACAATGATCTACAAAACACTACAAAGAAAACGAAATATTGAGCAACACGAACCCAGCTTAAAGCCGGCGATAAACTCAGGTGCTCAGGAAGTAATACGAAATGTTATATTAATTATGAATAGCATAATGGTAGAGGTCAACAATAGAGGTTGCAACAATTGTATTAGAATATTCTAGTTTTTACTGTATATTAGCAATTCGAAGCAACTATCTTATCTCTTGTGTTTCTGTGAAATGACATTTTGTGCTGATAACTTGTTTTTCTCTGGAAACTCCTTTTTTATCCACCAATAAACCTCACTGCCACGATATAGCCGAAATGTTGCTGAAAATGATTGACTGCTCTTTCAGTGAACAAACACTATAAAAACCCACCTTGACATGCTGGTCTACTAGCTACAAAACAGACATCAGTATCATTTATAAAAGAGTAACTGGTTCTTTGCAGTATCTGTTGGCTTAGTTTTATCAAATCTTCTGACTTTGAATGTTCGTGTTGAAGATTCCAGAAACTAGTATTGCCCGAAATAAGACATCTGCGCTTTTATGACTTAAGTGTGCGGCTATGTACATTTGGTTTTGTATATTGTGTAAGGGATAACAATTCCTCCGTTTCTACGTTACTTTAGGAGTTTTTTTTGTTTGTTTTTGTTTTTGTTTTTTGTTTGTTGTTTTTGTTTTTTTTTGTTGGCAAATTTAAATTTTGGGACTGCTCCGACAGTGTTGTAGTTTTTGGGGGTTTTTTTTATTATAGCAACCTTGTATATGCCATTAGATTATATATTTCTATTTATATAATCTTGATTTTCCCGACATTAATCTAGTTGTCATTACAAACACTTACTATTATCATTTCAGCTTCCAAATTGATTTGACTTATTTAAAGATTACTTTTAAACCACAATATTTAACTGGCGTTATATTTTCATTCAACTCTTGTTTGTTTCTGTGGCGTGTCCTATTTCTATTTTGCATGAATAACTGTGTTGTTCAATTAAAATCACATCCAATAAAATCCGGAAACGTGCAAGGTTATTACAGCTAGCCATGAGCTATTTGTTAAATGTAAGCAAGATAGGAAACAAACGTATATTTATCCCTACGATATCAGTTCAGATTTAATAAGACAGATTTATAAAATAGAGATCTCATATGTCACTTTCATATTCAATAGAGGACTTTCTCAGATAAATTCCATCAATATACTCTGTGTGTTTTCTTGTATACTTGAAAGAAATAAGAAACAAAAGTCTTATCACAACATATATTAGGAATATTCAACATTGTACAATATCACTTGAAATAATAAATTACTAGTAATAAAGTATATTGATGTAAATGAATATGAGAGACAGTCGAACTTTACACTCTTCCTGTTCTTCATTCTTAGACACAACACAAATTAAAGGATTTGATTGATTGATTTGATTTTGGTGTTTTAACGCCACTTTCAGCAATATTTCAGCTATATCATGGCGACCAGTTTTAGTGGTGGACGAAGCCGGAAAGAACCACCAACAATGGGCATAAAGTAAGGAACATTTCATAGTAGCAAAAGGGCATGGTGAGTGTAGCTCATACCCTAAATGAGCGGGAAACGGCCCCTCTTCTATAGTTTAGCAGCAGTGGTACTCTTTATTTTTGTCGATAACTCTACATCTGGCCATCTTTGTCGTTTCTATATTATTTGGTGTATAGAATTGTATATCACAGATGCGGGGTTATGAGCAAGAAAACAAAATACGGACGAAGTAATCGTACAAAAAACATGTTTTTATTTTATTGTTAAATTGGTATGGGAATCAGAGTTTAAGAGGAGGTGGTATATTTATATAATAGGTCTCGAGTTCAGCATTTCACCGGACAATATTTTCTGCTTTCTATTGACAGTCTTTTAGGCCAGTACTTTCCAATGAGTTTGAGAACAATAGAACGGGATTACTAAACGATTCAAGATTTGCTTTGTCATTGAAAAAAAGATGTATCAATATTACTGGATTGAAAACAGAACAATGATCCCAGAATTTACACTAATGAACACAATAATAAACATACAAAAAACATTAAAGTAATTGTCAATAGTATTAAAAGCCATCACAAGGTTCAAAGCTAATTTGTTATTGTTAGGAGATCTTGATATCTACTCTATAGTACAATTCTCTTGAAAGACATTTACATCTGTTTACCAATTTACAGAAAAATGTTTTTTTCAGACTGACCAATGTTATCCCTCTGTTGTGTACGGAATAATAATGGGAACAATTGGTAACTATATTGTGGTAGAATTCTCTTAAAAACCATTCACATTTATTTAGCAATTTACAGAAAATGTTTTTTTTTCCAGACTGACCAACGTGATCCCTCTGATGTGTATGGAAGCATTATGGAAACAATAATTTATTACTTCTAATATGCGGGGTTTGTTGCGGTTTCAAGTTTTGTGCTTTTATTTATATGCAAAATCTGTACCCATCATCAGGAACAATTGGTAACTATAATTTATTATTGCTAATACGGGAGAGGGTGCCTTTGAGGTTCCAATTTCTGTGCTCTACATAAATAAATTCTGTAGACTTCACCACTAACCATGGTGAGCTCGATTCCTTGACCTAGAGATGTACTCGATATAACCTTGTATGATAAAGTTTGACCTTGACTGAAGGCATATATGAGGTTTATATATGTTATGTTGTTTTATCCAACATTAAAAATTAAACTGACAGGTATGATAATAATGTATTTGTTTTTGGCAGTGACCTTCAAACTCATTAACATAAAAGTGTTCTCTTATAATACTATGTCGACAATATGTTGAAAAGAACAGTAAGTAATGATCCTTCAAACTCATCAACATAAAAGGGTTCTCTTATATTATTATGTCGACAATATGTTGAAAAGAACAGTAAGTAATGATCCTTCAAACTCATCAACATAAAAGGGTTCTCTTATATTATTATGTCGACAATATGTTGGAAAGAACAGTAATGATCGACTATTTTCCCATAAATAAACTCCATACAAATCATTCACTCCTCCATTCACTCATCATTTACTCTGCAAAGAAATTGGAGAATTTAATAAGTTGGCGGCTTAGAGGGCGAAACAATAAATTATCTAATGTTTAAACAAAATAAATCAACAGTATTGAAAACTGCCTAACACTGCTAAATCAGGAATCTTCTTTTATGAAAAAAGTGTCCACTTGTTGTGCTCATTGGTCACCCGGTTACTTTACCCGTACAAACCTGGAAATAAAACAGAGATATTATTGGCTATTTGAAATGTATGATACCACTTTTTTCTTTTAATTTCCATTTCAGATTATAACAGGTTTGGGTCCATAAAATTAGCATAACCCCGCCACCTGTTTTTAGGTGCCTGTGCCAAACCAGGAAAGTGAGCAGTCATGTATTTATGTACTAGGGTGCATATTACTCATACATATTTTTTGTTTTGTGCTGTGTTTGTTTGTTTGTTTGTTTTGTTGGTCTTGTGTCTAATGTTGCTTGTATCACTGGGGCGGTCATTTTTGATTTTCTCTTTGGTTTTCCCAAAAGTTTATTTGCGAATGCATATGTTGTTTAGTCTTTTGTTTTCTGTGTGGTGTTTTGTAAATCATTGTTTGTCCCTTTGTCTATTTTTTATTTTAATTTTTACATTGTATGTCCTTCTTCTGATTACCAAATTGGTAATTTTTCTGACTACTTTTTTTGTTCAAGAAAGTTCGTCTTTTTCGAGATATCGGATTTGGTTTGTTTTTCTTGTTACCATTTATTTTACATTTTAAGGGAGTTTTTATTACATGGTAATCCATGACCTTGGGTTTAATAAAAATTATGATTTCTGTTATCACAGATACAAAATTCTTATCAGCATCAACATTATCGTCATGGAAACAGAACAAATTGTCTAATGCGTCCACAATTAACATTAATGAAAAGGAATAAAATGAAGATGAAATAAGCTTTATCAGCAATATATACAAATGATCGTCAATAAAACTTAGGATATCAGTCCCTGACGGTATAATTCGCCCAGAAGCTAGAGTGTCGGCCCTGATATGATTTATAAGATATAGTCATTATAGAAATTTAATTCCTAAGTAATGTAATTATAATCAAAATTCTAACATGACCTCACTCTTTCCTTTTGTTAAAAAAAAACAGAATTATTTCTTCGTATTATCTCATTAGCACATGCGCCGATGAATGTGACTGGCGTTTCTATTGGCAGCATAAATTGTGACCCGAATAATACCGATAGAGGGCGCAGTATTATTCGAGTTACATAAATTGTGTGCGACATTTTCCGCAAGCGTATGTATAAATTACCGTCGTCCAATGAAAATATACTACCGTATGTGTACTCTTAGACATATCAGAATCGAAATAAATCATGGAAGCCAGAATGTGTTTTGAGTTTTAACATGGATTGGTGGATATTAGTAAATTTTATCCCTCGCTTCTGGCTCGGGATAAAATACTAATGATTTATTTCTTACCTAAAGGCCATCTCCATCAGACATAAGTAACCACAGACGAGTTCGACTATCCTGGTTAGGTCCTATGGTTATTTTGCTTCAAGTGGCTTTTAAATTAATTTGTCTTCCAATGTTTTGACTACCACTATACCTGATGAAGACTGCTCCGGAAACACGTCGAGAACAGTAGGTTTTACATCTACATTTTAGTTATACCCATTGTACATCAGATAGGTGCAAGGTTGAAGACACTAAACATATGCGACTCAGTGGATGCAAAATAAGAAGACAAATGGTGTATTTTCATGCTTTCGAATTTAAAAAGGATATATGCGTTATTTTAAAAACTATCAGAAGACAATTACCCATATACTTGTACCTTTATGAAGGACTGCTCATTCCCAATATGCACTAATTATATCATTATACCCTCTCGAGATCAAACAGGTAGGGTATATGATCTACACATCTCTACACAGAAAACTAAAAGGTGGGGTCACATCAAATGCTCCGGAAGTGTAAGCAGTTCTTGTTCTAATAATGGCACCGTCGTGTGATGAGTCATGATTGAGGTAAGGACCGGATTATGATTACTACAAACGGTGGTTAACAAGTCTATTCCTAAAATTATTATCACAATTTATATTTGGTTTATATATCATTGTCATTGGAAAATCATCAGTCAATAATACTACCATGATAAAAAAAAAACAGAACAATAAAAGACTAATAATTCTACAGTTTACACTGATGAAAAGAAACATTAAAGTCTTTGTCAATAAAAGTAGACCCATTATAACTGTAGTATCATTCTCCTAAAACCCAGGGGGGTCGCCGTGGTCGTGATCGTATGGTAATTGAATTTACAACTACCTGTTCAATCAGTGGCTATCACCACCAACGTCGAGTTCAAATCTCGTTCATGGCGAGGTGTACTCGATATAACATTATGTGATAAAGTTTGTCAGTGACTTGCGACAGGTCGATGGTTTCCTCTGATAAAACTGACCGCCACGATATAACTGAAATGTTGTTTTGAAAGTGGCGTTAAGCATCATAAACCAGACCTAAAAACTATTTACATATTTTTGCACTTTTACAGAAAATAGTTTTCCGAATGTTCATGCATGCTCCCCGTTTTGTATTGAACCAGTATTGGAAAACATTTCGACATGTAAAACCAGAATTGAGGATTCGAGTTTGCAGCGTAAGCGGCGTAAAACAGAATACTTCTAGCATACGCCTTTGTTTACAATTCAATTACTTTTGCTATAGCAAATTAAAAAAAAAGTGGACGGCATGGTCCTTATCACATGTGGTTCGATGGGTTTCCCTGATCACTCTGATTTAATAGCATTTCATAAATACGTTAGAGAACACTGAAGGCTAATCAAAAATGGACAATCCAGCGAAACTGACAAAATAGTGTACAAAAGATATAACAAACACAACACAATATGTGTTGGACACGGCTATACGCATACAAACACAAATAAGAAGAGTTCGAAGATACCAAAGGGGTAATCAGAATCCGTATATCGAAAAAGGACAGACAACACAATGGCCAAAAGATCGACAAAACATACATATAAAACTAAAGATCGAGTAACATGAACCCCACTAAAAACGGGGGTGAACTCGAGTGCTTTGGAAGGGTAGGCAGTTCCTGCTCCACTAGTGGCACCCGTCGTGTTAATCTAGTCACAAACCCGGTAATAAGTCTTGAATGAGGAAAAGACCGGGAAATATTTACGTAAGTAAGACATGAAATGCAAACAACTGCAGGTGAAGAAAAACCGAACATCATTTTTATGCAGAGATCGTATGCTTTCGGGTAAATAACCTAATTATCTTGAAGAGAGTCGATGTAACTCTTGTTTTTTACATTTATATTTCAGAACCCCTTTTGGGTGTAGTCTGCCTCATAGGAGCACATAGACAAGCAGATTGTTGAACAAAGAATAACCTCTTAAACATAAAATATGTTGACAATATCTCCTTCGTTGTTAACTGTTGATCAACTGTCTGAGACAACGGAAGGGACTTTGTCGTAAATCAATCAATACAATCCCTTATGTCGAACATTACTGAATTATCAAGTGATTTCTTAAAGAAATGGAAACAATACCATCAAGATATACCCCGTCATACGAATATTTTTTATTCAAACATTACTAATATTTTACGATGGTCTTGTAAACTATCTAATATTTAATTAATGGTTGAGGTCATACGAACTAACATTATGCATATGACAACTTGTATGTCACGAAAATTAAATATATTATGCCAAGTATTTTTGTGTATTAACGCTGTTATACCTGGTTGATATCTTGCTCACATGAGGAAAGTACTTGCAGGAACGAAGCATTTCACTAGGAAGGAATGGTTGGACCCATAAAACTAGTTTAATACGGAACGTTTTATTGAAGTACATGTTCCAACCCAGCAGAGGGAGCGGTTACATATTTGTGTGCTAGAGGTATCGATTTTCTATTGGATTTCGGAACTGTTCCGACAGTGCGATATTTTTTCGTTTTTCAGTTTATTATTGTAGTTCGTGGTCTAACTCCATTATTATCCTATTATTACCACAAATTGTATCGATTGTTGCTATGTATATCATGTGTTGACTACGAATTTACATTTAAAAAATTGACTATTTAATCTTAATCTACTTAACCATATGTAAACTTAGCTCATTTTGGCTATCATATGGAAGCGTTGACTTGCTCCCCAGACTGTTGAGTTATTTGGCTTTTCATTTGTTTTACTTTGAACGTACCTGAATAATGTTATTATAGAAACGTGTCGCGCGTATTAATTTAGATCTGTAATATTGCATTACGTAATATCTTGTCACGATACAGTTGATCATTTGTCTATTCCTATTTGCTATCATATAAAACTGATAATTTAATTTATCAACTGATCGGGTGTTATTATCCGGAATTCCACCGGGTGTTGTTTCCTTTGTTATGCATGGTACTTGTTAACCCACAGAGGAAAACGGGTGAGATTAAACTTATAGTGCGAATGCATTAATATCGTATTGTAATTAAGAAATTGTCATTTAAAAAAATTTAATATCAGGAAACTAAATTGTGTTTGTTTAACATCGGGCTACCATTAGATAGTTTGTTTTATTGTTAACTTGTATTCATAAGTGTGATATTAAAACTGATACACAATCTTCGTAATTTAAATTGAAATCAATTATTAATGCATGTAATTATGTTTCTACGTACTTATTTTCCAAATGTGCAATTTCTACCAATCAGAATTTATAGTTTATCTTATGTATAAGTACATTCCACGCTTCTTTATCATTAAATCATTAATGATGACTTGTTCGACTTTTTATATTATCATGAAGATATTAATCAAAAGAAAGTTTAAACAGTGATGGTAAACAAATTGATCAAGATCAACAAAACGGACAAACACCTCTCACCTCGAACCATTATACAGTGTTAGAAAGCCAATGCATGGCTCAGAGGAGGTAGAAAAATGTGTCTGGGTGAAACCAGTGAATGGGATCCCATCCCCATTCTCTTGATTATTGGATCACAACCGTCAATGCATATATAAACAAACAAAAAACTTGCACATATTCATTTCTACTAAATAGGCCCACACTATCATAAAACTGATTGACGACATAAATAGCAGGGTCGGTGAATACTTGTATTTAAAAGAAAACTCCATGGTCTTAACAAGTTAGCGTGAATATTTAAATGACATTAACTAAAAGACATTTGTGTTAATGACTGTTAAAAATAATATACCGTAAGGTAGAATTTGGTGATTGAAGTTGCCTGTTGCACCAAACAATGGGGGTCGCCATTTTTCAACACTCTACAATGTGAGGAGGCAAGGGACATAATCCATTCT
The DNA here is from genome assembly GCA_002080005.1 of Gigantidas platifrons. Classification (NCBI taxonomy): domain Eukaryota; kingdom Metazoa; phylum Mollusca; class Bivalvia; order Mytilida; family Modiolidae; genus Gigantidas; species Gigantidas platifrons. Next base: position 1,282,476 of record MJUT01005427.1, read on the forward strand.
CGGATTATACCTGCAATTAAAGCTCTTCCGAAAGAGCAGTGACGTATTAGTGCCGGTATCGTATATTATATCAGCATTGATCAGTTGCAATTTTATCATTAACAAATATGTAATTCGTAAAATAACGTCGTATATTTATCTTTTGATATTTACAAAATCATTATGACTTTATGTTAAGCATTTTATTGCACTAACGAAATTAAAAGGGAATATGTGAGAAGATTGTTTTTGTGTAATTACCCTTGCCAACACATCGACCAGTGACCTCGAAAAACACGGGAAAGTACGACAGCATTGGGGACAAAAAAAAGAAAAAAAAAGCATGTGTACGCATAAAATGAGCTAAAACTGACAAGTTATTTAAACTATACGGCCAATCACGTAAAACATGAAATTCTCTGAGATGAAATTATACGTAGACCCTCCCCCCTCCCGATACAAATAAACTCATTGTTTTATGAAAATATAACATTGGATGGTAATATTAAGAAAAACAATTAGAACGATATACGATTATAAACATTGTATTGCAGTTGATCTTATATTAAAACATAACCAAACGGGCACGATGTTGGGAAGAGTCAGATACATGTTATTTATTCAATTAACATGATCCGGACCTGTGACGTCACATGAATAGGTGTCATGGCCGCTTACACTACGACAGGAAATTCCAAATATTCACATTTTTAATTGGGTATATTAATGTTAATAAAGGTGCTTTTTTTTAAATAATAAGTTATTTATGAATAAAAAGTTATAATGAATTGAATTAAAACAACTTTTCAACTGACTGGAGTATTCCTTTAACTGACTACTTGGTAACAAGTAAAATGCTATATATAATGACACGACAAAACAAATCGGTAACATCTCGTTATCTAGAACATGGATAGATCGTATTTTCGGATAACTCGAAGTTTAAATAATGTTAATTGCTATGTAAATTTACCATGATATTTCGAAAACCGGATTATTCGAACTAATAATTGGATGCCTTCGACTAACTCATTTATGGTAATTGATATGATTGGTGTTTAATGCCATCTGTAAAAGTATTTCAGCCATATCGTGACGTCAACATATTTTATTATTATTTTAGACACCTACAAGACCCTTAGAAATAAAACATAATCAAATTATATGTACAAATAAAAGAAACATTATAAAGATAAAACCATATATTTAGAGGTTATAACTATATCTTTTTATATAAATTAATTTCGCTTAAAAATTTTAAACTTGTGTCGCCAACGACATTTATGTATAAATCTTATAAATTGTTGACATTGTAGAATGTCTGACGAACGTCAGAAACATCTACACAGTCTTAAAAGATATTTCCATGAATAATTGGAATTACACGGAATACATTCCGTTCATTCCTATATTCAACAAATAGGTATGAGTAATGAGTATGACCTATGCGACATCTGGTCAAGACTAATAGAATCTAACACCAGTGACAGGTCAAGATTGAAAAATCTCAGACACCCAAGGGTAAGATTACAATCGTCCTCTGACGAGGCTTGCCCGAGTCAGAGAACGATTGAAATCTTACCCGAGAGTGTCTGAGATTTCTCGATCTTGACCTGCCATCGGTGTTTGATTATTTTTCTTACACAGACATCCCCCAA
>MJUT01005427.1:1284132-1296114 GCA_002080005.1 Gigantidas platifrons
TTTTTTTTCTAGTGTGTATATTCGATGACGACCGCATCACAACCATCAATGAAATAATACGCAATGTGAAAGAAACACAAAATCACAAACGCTTCAAATTGTAATAATATTTAAAATTCGACTTTCATATCACAATAAATATAACAAAAGTAAAGAAAACGTTTGCTTTTAAACGAACAAATCAACACAAACACTGTTATTAGAAATGTATGTCATTTCACTGTGACGTCAATAACTCGGTCAGCTGATTGATTCAGTGAACAGGAAATCGATAACTGTTGACAAAAATCATATGCAAACGTAAACAAATGACACAACATTAAGACTTTTAAAAGATAGATTAGACTTTGTCTACCGTTATATTTTGTAAAGCACCCCCGGTGTAAGACAAAAAATCTTTTCCCGTGAAAATTGAGAACTACGTTATCCTCTGTGTAAGAACACTTGGTCTTTCCAATTTTGACCGTAAGAACTAGGAGTATTAGCAACTAGGGAATATATTTCATGTAATTTGGTATAAATATGCTGGATTCAACTGTCTTGCCAGCGTTTTACAATATATTTCATAGTAAATAATTAAAATTACTAGTAGTATACTATGGAACGCCATAGCTGTCTTATGTGACATGATTTATTATATTCTGTGGGAATTTAATTATATGCTGTGGTTCTGTTATTATATGCTGTGGGTTTATTATTATATGCTGTGGTTCTGTTATTATATGCTGTGGGTATTTAATTATATGCTGTGGATATTTAATTATGTGCTGTGGGTTTATTATTATATGCTGTGGTTCTGTTATTATATGCTGTGGGTATTTAATTATATGGTATGGTTTTATTATTATATGCTGTGGTTCTATTATTATATGCTGTATTTCTATTATATTCAGTGGTTTTGTTATTATATGCTGTGGTTCCGTCATTATGTGCATTATTCGTTATGATCATTTCTATTAATTCTCTAAACAACAAAAATGGCGGCAGATCAGTTGATTTCGATTGAAAAAGTCTTGGAAGATTTAAATCTACAAATGTTTTGTGATAGATTCAAACCTGAAAAAATAACTCCAGACATAGTATGCAAATTGTCAGTACATGAAATGGAAGCTTTAGGCATCTCAAGTAGGGAAGACATGATGAGACTAAGAACTGAGTGTGTCATATATGGAACTGATAAGCCGACAAGAGTACATGTTCACTGTGGTTCTCCTGTCTATGACATTCCAAAACCAGTACTGGAAAACTTGCTTGAAAATGGATGTATAGTTTCTTACATTTCGAAACTGCTATCAGTATCTGAAAGCACTATTTACCGAAGAATGACTCAGTTTGGATTAAGCAAAATGAATTTTTCACAAATTAGCGACAATGATCTGGATCTAGAACTCGGAGAAATTATGAAAGATTTTCCCTTATGTGGAGAAAATCTCTTAAGACATGATAATTTTAAAAGGAATTAGAGTGCAAAGGTGGGGATTACGAGAAAGCGTACATCGAATGGATACACATGGTGTCCGCGATAGGCAAGCTGGTAGACTTCACAGACGTGTTTACAATGTTATGGGACCGAATCACCTTTGGCACATAGACACAAATCATAAACATGTCCGCTGGCAATTCATTATTGTAGGAGGAATTGATGGTTTCAGCAGATTGGTAATGTTTTTAAAATGCACGGACAATAATACATCCGAAACTGTATTGCAGTGTTTTCTATCAGGTGTAGAAAAATATGGTATTCCCATCTCTCCAAAGTCTCTCAATCCTCTGAGTGTGTGTGCTTTTTCCAGTTAGCATACCTTCTTGACCTTTTTTAAACAACATGTAGTCTGCAACAGAAACATTTTCCATTCCTTTATCGGATCTAACTCGATTTGGAATACCATATTTTTCTACACCTGATAGAAAACACTGCAATACAGTTTCGGATGTATTATTGTCCGTGCATTTTAAAAACATTACCAATCTGCTGAAACCATCAATTCCTCCTACAATAATGAATTGCCAGCGGACATGTTTATGATTTGTGTCTATGTGCCAAAGGTGATTCGGTCCCATAACATTGTAAACACGTCTGTGAAGTCTACCAGCTTGCCTATCGCGGACACCATGTGTATCCATTCGATGTAGCTTTCTCGTAATCTCCACCTTAGCACTCTAATTCCTTTTAAAATTATCGTCTGTCTTAAGATATTTTCTCCACATAAGTGAAAATCTTTCATAATTTCTCCGAGTTTTAGATCCAAATCATTGTCGCTAATTTGTGAAAAATTCACTTTGCTTTATCCAAACTGAGTCATTCTTCGATAAATATTCCGGTAGTGCTTTTAGATACTGATAGCAGTTTCGAAATGTAAGAAACTATACATCCATTTTCAAGCAAGTTTTCCAGTACGGAACCATAGCATATAATAGCAAAACCACTGAATATAATAGAAATACAGCATATAATAATAGAACCACATCATATAATAATAAAACCACACCATATAATTAAATACCCACAGCATATAATAATAAAACCACAGCATATAATAACAGAACCACAGCATATAATTAAATTCCCACAGCATATAATAAATCATGTCACATAAGACAGCTATGGCATTCCATAGTATACCGAATAGAACAATTGGATATAGGATCATTCAATGCATCCGTGGCTTCCTGGTCGACGACTGTGTTCCCATGGATACCTATATGACTAGGAATCCATGTGAAAATGACATGTTTACCAATAGCAACAAGGCTTTTATAAATTTCAACCATTTTTAAAATGACAGGGTTTTAGCTTTTACAACTCTCAAATCCCAACAGCCAAGAAGGAGAATCTTAACAGATCACGAATTTACTCTGATCAGAAGAGTCCATGAACTTCAAAGCAAGAATTGTTGCATTAGCTTCTGCACTGCAGATGGAACTGGCAGATGGTAATCGAAGTGACTACCCTAGCACCATCCTTAGAACAGTCAGTATAAATTGCAGAGTATTCAAATGTTATGGATTTAATTTCAGCAAAATGTTGCTAAATTAGTAAAGGGTTTGTTTAAGATATTTTATATTTTGTAAGATCAAAATTAAAGATAGGCTTTTGGGTTTAACCATTGAGGGTTTTCATGAATTACAACAGGTGCTATGTCATCCAAATGTATATCAGAATCTTCAAGAGGGAATTTACTCGGAGTCCAAAAGGTGGAATTGTATTGGGTTGTTTATTGTAAACATTTTCATATAAAAGGATTAAAAACACAATCGTACGCAGGATTTGAAGGATAAGCCTTCAATTTGGTTGCATACTGCTTACCAAGTTTGATACGTCTGTTGTCAAGGGAAGGCTCGTTTGTTTAAGCATACACACTTTCAATTGTAGACGCTCAGCTCTAAGTCAACGGAAACTCGAAAACCCGGTTAATTCGAACTACAAATAGGATATACGATAGCAAAAATTACTTTCTTATTGTGGTACATGTACGTCAATAAAAGTTGGCGAGGTTAAACTAGGTTTATGGGGCACAAACTTCTTCTTTTCGTGAAATGAATATGTCATGTAAGAATTTCCACATGTGAATAAATACCAGCCCTAACATATAATAGAGCGAGTAGTTGTTATAAAACACATTCGATTCTTGAAATATGTCCATAATATAATTCATATTATAATATGTCCATTTAATCTTCGTGACACAGAAGTTGTCATATATATAAAGCTGTTCTAATAAAGAAAGCCGGAGCCCTCATAATAGATAATAGATAGTACATAAGGCCATCGTAAAATATAATAGGGAAACAATAGTCAACAAACTTTGACCCACAATCTAATACCATCTTTCGTCATCTGAATACTCTTAAATTCGAAAATATATATTTAATGAGTATATTTGCTCTCAATGCATTTCAATGTTGGCTTTCAAACATTCTGGCGTTGATCGTACATGATGAAGGTTATTCAAGAAGCGCGTCGTGCTCACTAATTTGATATCTGTGTTTTTATTAATTTTATCGCTAAAATAAAATTGCCAACAATCTTTGTACGAACTTGACCTCAAATGAGATCTTTTCATTGGCTATAGTCAGCATTTTAACAGCCGATGTGTATACAGAAAATATGTTGTAGGATGAGAAAATCCTTTAAAAGCCGTAGTTATGAATGAAGTTTATTTATAGCCACACTGACCTCAAATGAGATCTTTTCATTGGCTATAGTCATGGGAGAATCTTTTAAAAACCGTAGTTATGAATGAAGTTTATTTATAGCTACACAAAAAATTAATAAACACCTAGATCAACTTATATCGGTCAACGCATTGGGTTTAGCACACACAACAATACAATTTTATGCAATCAAGTTCGTACCAAAATATTATCAGCGACATCCACTGTATAAGAATATAGTTTCAGTAGTCGAAATGTTACCTTGTCTCGTAAGGAAAATCTAGAGATAGACATAAGACATGTGTCTAAGCGTGTGTAGATGGTACATATATACTTAATATTATAATTTGACAGCAATCTAACTCAGCAATTTTTAATAAATTGTATAAGATGATGCAGAAGTCATCATAGTCACAGGAAATAAAGTATAGTATACAAACGTATAAGCAGGTGACAACTATGCAATATATGATGACAGTATAACGTATCGTTATCGTCCGACCTCAATGCAACACTGGCGTTGGTCCGATGTCCACCGCAAGTGTTAATGTTTGCAGGACACTTCCTCAGTCCGGTGGTTTCACAATTCAGTTTTGTATAACTGTCAGTTCAGTCTAGCGGTCATTTAAAAGCTGAAAACCTAGAAAGTGATAATGAAAGCCAAGAACCGATAACCATCCACACCACTGTAAGAACTGCCACTAACAAAAAAGGTAATTTATTTATTCCCAGGACTAATTTATTAACGACTAGTTTTTGACATTTACCAAATTATCTAGGTCTAAAGTACGGATAATGTAGTCTTCGTCCCGGGAAAATCAGTAATTAGCAGATAAAAGTGTTTAACTGTTCATCAAGACGAATGAGAAAGCAAAATTCAATATCTCTGTCAAATTGACTTTTTGTAATTCAAATTTATGCATATTAATTTAATGTGTTTTTAAACAAATGTATGCATATTCATTTATTGCGATTTTATCAAAATTTATGCATATTCATTTATTGTGATTTTATCAAAATTTATGCATATTCATTCATTTTTTGACATTTACCAAATTATCTAGGTCTAAAGTACGGATAATGTAGTCTTTGTCCCGGGAAAATCAGTAATTAGCAGATAAAAGTGTTTATCTGTTCATCAAGACGAATGAGAAAGCAAAATTCAATATCTCTGTCAAATTGACTTTTTGTAATTCAAATTTATGCATATTAATTTAATGTGTTTTTAAAAAAAATGTATGCATATTCATTTATTGTGATTTTATCAAAATTTATGCATATTCATTCATTGTGTTTTCATTAAAGATTATTGTGTTTTTATTAAATGTCAAGTGAGGACTGATTCATCTATATTCGTGCCGAGAACAAATTTACAAACAAAACCTCATGCAGGTAAAATGGTGACAATTGAATAGAACTATCTATAGGTGGATGGTTAGATTGCAACTGGCCACAAGTAAAATGAAAGACACTGAATATGGTAGTGACTTTTTTTCTTCCAACGGGCCATCATAGACTCTTCTTAGCATGCTGTTGATTATTATATGCTGCTGCAAATTTTGTTATATGCAAAGAACATGACGTTCTCCAAACAAGAGCAACAAAGAAAGGCTACCAAGGAGATAATCACAAGCCTCAAATCGAAGGACATTTACATTGACCAAAGGAGAAAGGACAAAAGGACAACCAATGATTCACAAACATTACACAGAAAACTAAAGATCGGGCAACACGAGCAATCAGCTAAAATTTGTCTACAGCAACAAACGAGTATGATCAGGATCACCTACATTAAGATAGTGATATCGTACGGAAACATACTATATAAATATATTAGAAGTCAATACTTTTCATAAAGGATTAATTGCTTGTTATTCTTTACTAGGTGTCCGTTATTGAACTTGTGATTAATATATCCAGATGATTAGCCAAAATTACATAATTAATTCCTAATCCCATACTTGGTTTATGCAATGATTAAATTTTGCTGCTGAATTCAAATTTAATCAATGCATTAACTAATCATATCTAATCATTGAATTAGCTAAGTGATTAGGAATGAATCATGTAATTATGGCTAATCATATGATTAGCTTAAACACAAGTTCCAAAACAGACTCCAGTCCGTTGATGAGAAATCCAAGTTCACAACAGGTTTATTATCAATGAACACGAAATATAAGGTAACAAAGTGTCATTGTCAAGCGTTATTGTTCTAGAGTGTACATGTAATATGCTTAGACACATTTTTGTTTATGTAATCGAACTGGCCAAGAATAAATCGAGATGGTTGCACCTGCAACAAAATTTTAAAAGAAGCTAAATTTAAATCTAGGACGGATGGTTTAATTGTCGTAATTGGTTGACATGAATGTAATATTGTGTATGTATCAATGTGATTGGGGGCCGTCGTGGTCGGGATCGTATGGTAGTTGGATTTACAACTACATATGCAATCAGTACCTACCACCACTAAGGTTGTGCGTTCGAATCCGCGCATGGCGAGGTGTACTCGATACAACAGTATGTAATCAAGTGTGTTAGTGACTTACAACAGGTCGGTGTATTTATCTGGGTACTCCACTTTCCTCCACCAATAAAACTGACCGCCGCGATATAGCTGAACTATTATTAGATGTGGTGTTTAAAACCACAACTCTAACCCTAGCCATCAATTGTGATTAATGTACAGTAGATGTAGGTAGGCATTCTGCAATCATTACATTTGTGGTACAATAAAGGGATACGACTATATTTTTGTTTTATTCGTCTGGAATGATTGGCAAGAAACGGCAGCAGTACAGTTCGGAGTTGAAGAAGACACACTATAAAACGATTGGAACTACCTTTGTTTTTTCTGTCGTTCATTTCAGTAAAATTTGGTAGTTGTTTTGAACTTTTTGACATAGTATATATAGGATACACGTAATATTCATAATATATAATATATTTTCATTGACTGCAAATGATAACTTTTCTACCTGTTTCTAAAGCTCGTACAAACAAGTTTATATTTTCTGATAATGTACCTATATTGTATATGTATCAATAATTAAATCAAATTGGCATCGCCGCAAGGGATGTTTCTTGATCTTTCGTTTTCTATGTAATGTTTTGTAGATCGTTGTTTGTCATTTTGTCCTTTTCCTTTTGGCCACTGAAATGTCTGTCTTTTTTCTGTTTACGGATTTTGATCACCCCCTTTGGAGTCTGCAAATTCTTTTTATTGAAGGCCACGTCATGTATTGTGTAAGAAGTCATTACATCTTTTAATTTGAAAACCAATTCCTTTTACTTCCGGACAGACAGACAATTTATATTATTATTTTGATGGTATCACTTCCCAAGCTCCTATAAATAACATGGATATAATCAGAAATGTTGTATAATACATTAACGTAGCCAATGGTATTATTTCCTGTGCACTTTTAGAACTTTACTCTTATGATTGGTCTTCAAGAAACTTCTAATGACCCACTATCATTTTGTTAATTCTTGCTTTCTAAGTATCTCATATTGTATATGATCACTTCAACACGTACAAGTACGGATTTAATGTGATATTATTATACGCATAATATGTCTATGCCGTATATTGGGAGACATTACATGGTATTTGTAGAGTTATTTGCTCTGGTCTAAGCTTCTTTAATAGGTACTACTTATTGCCATAGCGATGATAAATAATTGGTCTAGGAATATTTTTGTATTTTATTGAAACGATTATGTGATCTTGTCCTCCTCCAACCAATCTACTTAAGTAAACGTTAGAGAATACCGAAGGGACAATAAAAAAAATGGACAATCGAGAAAACCTGGCAACATAGGGCACACAAGACGAAGAAAAACTAAACAAAAACACAACACAAAATGTGTTGGACACCTCTATGCAAACAAACACAAATAACGTAAATAAGACATGCGCCCTCCTACAAACAACTGGAGGTAAAGACGAACCAAACAAACACAAATAACGTAAATAAGACATGCGCCCTACCACAAACAACTGGAGCTAAAGACGAGCCGAACATCGTTTTAATGCAGAAATCGTATCCGACATCAACAAATGAGTTTTTTTAATCATTTATTTTTCTTTGCAAACAACGACATATCGTATTTGGTCATGTCAAGGTTCATATATCAAGGTTCATATGTCCAACTGACCAAACAGAGATGATCCTACTTAAGTTTTAGGTTTTAAAAACTAATACACGCCAAGATCCGTTATCCGATTGGTCAATATATTTAGCTATCTGGTATGCGATTGGACGGAATGAAAGGTCACATGAAATGACATCAAGCAGGGATTCTGTTAGATATTAGTGTATCGTCAAAGAAAAAAAGATGCAAATAAGCATTGAATTTTAATTGAGTTGGTCCTCCTCTTGTAACCGTTCAGTAAAACAGATCAATGCATCGTCATCTTTACAGGGAGTTTGTCCTAAAATCTTTGTCCTGTTTCTTTTGACCATTGTATTATCTGTCCCTCTTAGATTTACGGCTTCTGGTTACCTCTTTAGTAATTTCAAACTGTTCTTACAAATAGTTAATAATGTAATACAATGTAACATTCCACGGAAAAAAATATTTAAGCAACAATTGTAAAGATTTGATATTGTTTTTATCAACTAATTATTTTCCATTTCTCATTCTTCATTTGCATCATTTCACTGTGTAGGGTTTTCTATTATCGTTGTTTGTACTTTTTCTTTTGACTATTGTGTTGATTGTTCTTCATTTTACGGATGATTCTGATTACTCCTTTAGCCTTTGGTATATTAAAACTCTTCTTGCACTCATGGCAACTCAACTGGAAATTTCCAAAGTGTAACAGTAGATGAAAAATGATTTACATCAGATCGCTACATCGACAAGTTTACAAATATTTAATAATGGTGTGACCTTACACACAAGAAAAATATAATTTCAGCAACAATTGTCAAAATAAATAAATATATATATATTTGATAATGTTGTTTTTTTTCAATTACTTACTTTGCATTCGATGCTTGCATCATTTGCACCCATCTTGAAACAACAAAAGCGTAATAGTGAATGAAAAATGATTTACATCAAAGAAGAGAATTCGGTCAAGATAACATACATATACAAAACTGTATTACATTATAATGTTATTTATTATTCTCTAATGGTTTCCATGTCAATTGTTTCAATGGACGTGTACTTAATAATATCAGTTTCTACTTTGTTATAGCCAACAACCAGACTTGATTTGATCAAACATTACACGTTATACTGGCTACAATTACTTTTTGTACATCTATATTTTACTGATGTTACAAGAAATGTGTTATAAGATCTACTAAATTTTCTTAATGAGTAATAAATAATAGCGTAAGGGATTTGTGTAGATGTAAGAAAACAATAGAAAAAATAAATAACTTTTATGCAGACAGTTTTATATTACACTATTAACACAAATTGGAACAAATAAAATATATAATTATATAAAGAAAACATACACATTATAACGAAATAATCACCAATTACTAATAATTTGACTTATAAATGAGTATTTGTTGTCATCTATTCAGCCTTTGCCTCCGTTTCTGATTTTGCTTTTAATTAAATCTTGGAGTGAGTTTGGATCTTTCTGGGTTTATGTGAAACTTACACGTAGACGGGGGTTGGGTTTATGGTATTTAACGCCACTTTCAGCAATATTTCAGTTATATTGTGGTGGTCCGTTTTATTGGTGGAGGAAACCGGAGTACTCGGAGAAAACCACCAACATATCGCAAGTCGCTGACAAACTTTATCACATAAAGTTGTATTGAATACACTTCGCCATGAATGGGGTTCGACAATAGATATCTACATATATATCTAATTCAAGGCGCACTACGTATTTCTGTGATAGCCTTCGTCGTTTACAAATATTGTACAACGTCCTGCAGTGCAAAATATAAAATTGATTTGCACATGCTGCAAACAGTCAAAAATACACTCTCCAACCGCTCGCTTTTCTACCTGTTTCTAAAACTCCATTCAAATAAATTTTATATTTTCCGACAATGTCCGTATATTGTTTATTTATTAAATAAGTGAGTGTTATATGCTTAATTTGTTAAACACTAAACTAAATAGAACACAATTACATCCTTTTCACCTTCAGACAATATTTACGAGAATAAACATATAATCGAATAGTACTCTTACAAATTTCATTTACATGTTGGAAAAAGTCAGACAGGGATGTCTGGTAGATTCTTAATTCAATTTCTTTATCGCAACAATTATACACGTCTGGCTGATTACGACTTGTTAGTTTTAAATATTCTCCAACGTCCTGCATTTTTAATCCGATTGACGAACGCAATTCACAGACAGATACGATATTGAATGTCCATCATAGTTTCTTAACGCGATTTCTTTGTTTGATGTATTTCATCAAATAAAGTAAAATTAATACTCAAATCGTATGAGATTTTCAAGCAAAGGGACGGTCTTTGTTGATTGATTGATTAAATTTATTAATTTCTTGATTGATTGATTGATTGTTTTCTAATGTCACATCATGGGCAGTTTTGATTATGTGGACAATAAAGCATCGTTTTCCTAACAACGGATAACAAGGTGTTGCTGATTAAGAACTACAAATGTTCTTTAAGATACATTCTTCTTACAAAATATAGTCATTTCCTCGAGGACGATCCGGACTAGAAAACCAATAACGTAATACCCAAGAGTTCGAACCGGTTTTCCAGAATGGTTTTCATATAGATTCTCCTTCAGTTGCCCGTGGGCTACGATATTTCTTCACTCAAGAGAGTTCAATTTAAAATTTTAATCACAAGCCGTCATGCGAGTGGTTAAAATTTTAAATTTAACTCTCGAGAGTGGAGAAATATCGTAACCCACATGAGCAACTGAAGGAGAATTTGTTTCTCCCATTATTTAACACCAACTTTATTTCAAAGGCCGTCAAACGAGTCAAACGAGTCAAATGCGGGGAAAGGCACGAGACATTTTAATCCTCTAGAGGATTACAGATTTTTCCACCACTGGTTCAACGCCGTAATAATGGGAGAAAATGTCTTATCCATTTATAACACACATTGTGAAATTACATTTCCAAAGCTTGAAGTGTGAAATCAACAATAACAAAAATTAAATCAGGAATATATCTGTAGGAAGAAGAGTTTGAAGATATCAAAGGGAGGTAATCAGAATCCGAACATCAAAGAAGGACAGACAACACAATGGCCAACAGGAAAATGACAAAAGGACAAACAACGATCTACAAAACATGCACATAAAACTAAAGATCGACTAACACGAACCCCACTAAATTAATTAATTAAGTTAAATTCAATATGAATCAAGCAAGTCAGATTTTTTTAACTGGACGTTTATATTACAATCGATACACTTCGGCCTCTATTCTAAAACGTTATCTTCTTATTAGAACATCTTGAACAGTGTGGTCATCCTTGTGGCTATTCTTCCGTGTGTTTGTAGTAGTAAATTTTGTGCATTTAATTTTTGCTTTGTTTTGTTTTACTTCAGTATTATGTCAATGTTGTTTTATTTACCGATTATTTCATATGTCTGATGCAGACTTCGTTTGCCGTCATCTATTTATAAATATTTACGAACTTTACGCGAGCATCTGTGTTCCCTCCCGATTGTTGTTGTGGTCCATGATGCTCATATCATTAGTGTTCCGTGTTGCTCATATCATTAGTGTTCTGTATTGCTCATATCATTAGTGTTCTGTGTTGCTCATATCATTAGTGTTCTGTGCTGCTCATATTATCAGTGTTCTGTGTTGCTCATATTATTAGTGTTCTGTGTTGCTCATAT
>MJUT01005427.1:1348300-1365775 GCA_002080005.1 Gigantidas platifrons
TTGTGTTTGTTTGGTTCGTCTTTACCTCCAGTTGTTTGTATGAGAGCTCATGTCTTACTTGTTATTTGTGTTTGTTTGCGTCGTGTAGTGTCCAACACGTCTTGACTATATGAGTAACCATGGTAACATGGCTGGTTTCTTATAAGAGGCAGGAACTACTTACTCTTCGCTGACACCTGAAATTTCATCCCCAGTGGGGTCCGTGTCGGTCATCTTCTTAGTTTCCTATGATGTGTTGTGTTTTTGTGTCTTGTTGGCTTCCTCCTGTGTCTTGTGTACACAATGTTGCCAAGATCTCTTGACTGTCCATTCTCGGTTTTCTCTAACGTTTATTTAATTTGATATGGTTAAGAAATAAGGCCGACGCCTTGTTGGCTCAGAATCAGAATAATTAGTCTGAGTAGGGCGACATGTCTATCTGTTGACTGTTTTTCAATAAAATTGCAATATAAAATCAAAATAAGCGCGTTGGTTTTGTACAAAGTAGACATATCATCATTTCATCACAGATAGCTTGTCCTCTACATAATATTATAGAATTATTGCTCACTTGGTGCTAAACAATAATAAACTAGTAGGGACGGCGTGGTCGTGATCGTATGTTAGTTGGATTTACAACTACATGTGCAATCAGTGCCTATTACCACTAAAGTTGTGAGTTCGAATCCCACTCATAGCTAGACATACTCGATACAACATTATACATTATGAGATAAAGTTTGTCAGTGACTTGCGGCATGTTGGTGGTTTTCTCCGGATACTCCGGATTCTTCCACAATAAAACTGACCGTCACGATATAGCTGAAATATTCTTGAAAGTGGCGTTAAAGAATATAACCCTAACCCTCATAAACTAGTATAAAGCTTAAGGTTAAAATATTTTTAATAGCGGCGCTGATACCCAATTATATGTGACGTTTGTCATCTTACTCACATGGGAGGAAAACGCTTGTTTGACATCGTCATTTCACCAACTAGGGAGGTATGGGTCCATAAAACTAGTTTAATCCCACCACATTTGATTGAAATGTCTGTACCACTTACTTGAACTCATTAACTTAGTTTATAAAAATGATTGTACAATGTATGTATCACTTGGGTTCCGTGTTGTGATGTCCGTTACGATTTCCGTATAAAAACGATGTTCGGTTCGTCTTTACCTCCAGTTCTTAGTAGGAGGGTTCATGTCTTATTTACGTTATTTGTGTTTGTTTGCATATAGTGGTGTTCACACACATATTGTGTTTTGTTTATCTTCGTCTTGTGTATCCTATGTTTCCAGTTTCTCTTGATTGTTCATTTTTTTATTGTCCCTTCGGTATTCTCTAACGTTTATTGTAATGTGTTTCAGATTAAAGCTCCTATAAAAGATACTTTGAACAGCACGATACAGTCAGACTATGCTGGGTTAAATGGAACAAATATTGTATCCATCGGATGGAATGTAGTGAATCTAAAAGTAAGTAGAGAGAGAGAAATACCAAAAATATTAAGATCAACAAAGAAATACTCGATAAATTAATGTGAAGATAGTGATAGATGACTCTATATCATGGCAAATACTATGAAAGTGTAGCTGTGTTTTTGTGTTTAAAGTTCATTCCATAATATCACTATAAGTTTTTCAAGTAACATTCCTAAATACATTCTACACACAGTCGGGTCACTATCGCATAGGTAGATGTAAATCCAGCTGCTATTCGTTCTAAAAACAAACTCAGTGAATGTTATTGATTTAGCCACGACTTGATTGTAAAAATATCAAAGTGATAAAAACGATGAATACATAACACAAAACAGGAAATACATTAATATGTTACCCAGTGATAAAAATAGATTTTATTTTTTAATCTAAATTGTGAAAGCAAATGTATATTAGTAAACTGAATAACCCCGCCATCTTGTAATCTGATTATGTCAAAGGTACGAGAAAAAGATCGTCAAAGGTACGCAAAAAAAATCTCATGCAGTAAACATAACTTCTTTTAGTAAAATACATACTTTACAAGATTGCCTGTTTTGAATTTGTCAAAAATCCCGTACACAGTATCAATAAATAGTTCATCAACATGCCTTCGCTTTTACTAGTACATTTTCACTGACTTATTACTCATACCAGTTTTAAACAAGACAACCATTCCTTAGACAAAGTAAAAAACAACCTTTCTGAGCATTTGGTGTCTATGTTTGTCGTCTGGTTGACAAAATTATAATCGAACATTTCACACGCGAAGTCATTGTGTATTTTGTAGTAAAATGTCAATTTCACTTTCTGGGGTCATAAAACATTCTAACATGACCTCCTTCTTTCACTTTGTTAACAAACGAGAGAGTTCTCCATTCGGTATAATCTCATTAGCACATGCGCCGGTGAATGTGACCGACTTTTCCATTGGCAGCATAAATTGTAATCCGAATAATGCCGATAGAGGGCGCAGTATTATTCGAGTTACATACATTGTGTGCGACATTTTTCGCAAGCGTAAATATAAATTACCGTTTTCCAATCAAAGTATACTACCGTATTTGTACTCTTAGACATATCAGAATTGAAATAAATCATGGAAGACAGAATGTGTTTTGAGTTTTAACATGGATTGGCGGATATTAGTAAATTTTACCCCTCGCTTCTGGCTCGGGATAAAATACTAATATCCGCCAATCCATGTTAAAACTCCCAACACATTCTGGCTTTCATGATTTATTTCTTAAATAACTTATTAGATATCACTGCTATGTGACATTTCAATGCCCATTGGTGGAGATGATCGCATGTACAGGAGATGATAAAATCTTCAAATTGTTGAAGGCGGTCAGTATTTAATAGAAGTACTGGAGAAGAGATGTTGGTAGATCGTGGGTTCAAGTCCCGATCGGTTCAAACCAAAAACTATAAAATTGGTATTTGTTGCTTCTCCGCTAAGAGCACAGCAGTAAGGAGAAAGAGCAAAGACTGGTTGGATCGGAATCAGGATAATGTGTCCGAGTGGGGAGATATGTCTACCCGTGGACTGTTGTTTCAGTTAGCTAGCACTATAGCAAATCCAACTAAGCGTGTTGGTCTAGTACAAAGCGGTCCTCATCATCATCTCATTGAAAATTAACTTGTTCTCACCATGATATAGTTGGAAAATTGCTGAGTTGGCAGTAAAACAATAATCACTCATTCTGACATTCATTCTGTTACATATCATAATCGAAATCGATTAAAAACAAATATTTGATGTATATTTCAGTTCTCCTGTTGTGGAATCGACAACTATTATGATTTCTCAAATGCCACTAACTGGATAAAAGATTACGGGGGTGGTAACGTACTGCTTACACCACTGAGCTGCTGTGTAACTTTGCCATCTAATTCTTCTGATTTTACATGTGCTCAAGCCAACTTGACAACGAGTACTAACAATTATAACACGGTATGTCTATTACGTATTAAAGCAATATATATATGACAATATTCCACCTATTACACTTTGATAAAATTAAAATAATGGAGATATAGTAGATTAGTATGTACCTTTATGATTGATTTGGAAGTAGGGTTATGGTCTTTAACGTCGCTTTCAACAATATTTCAATCATATCGTGGCGGTCAGTTTTATCGGTGGAGCACTTATGATTTGAAGTGAAATATTATTACTTTTCATGATGAAATTTTGTAATCCTTCCATTTACTTGATTTGATAATATAAATGTAATATGATATGGGCCTAACCAGGATTGGATTAGTTTTAATACATGACTTATGTCATTCGTTATATCCTGGAATATGCCCATTGGTGTGCTTGCTCACACAGACTTTAAAAGAATGATTCGCCTTTCCAATCTTTTGACTATGAGCGGACCAGGGGAGATTACTCCAGAAACACGTCGCTTGCCCTTAGTTAGATATCTACTTTTTATTTACCCCAACACATTGTCATGCAACTACATCTCTATCTCAACAAAGAACAAAAGGGTTTGTTATGTTTGATAGAGAATATGAATTCCCCTTATCCTACAAAAGTATCCGTCCTATTTTAATAGATCATGGATTTGACAAAATTCTATCTGCGCGTTGGACCCCCAATATACACCCCATTTGTGGCATTAGTCTGTTATAGTGAGAATATCATGCTATTCGTAACTTAAATCATTAATTTCCCCTTACAATTTTATATATATATATGTCTAATGAAACAGAGTTTACAGTTCACATAATTTGTAATGAGGTGGCGGTAAAAGAAGGGTAACTCAAATATTACATGTATTACATTGAGGTGGCGGTAAAAGAAGGGTAACTCAAATATTACATGTATTACATTGAGGTGGCGGTAAAAGAAGGGTAACTCAAATATTACATGTATTACATTGAGGTGGCGGTAAAAGAAGGGTAACTCAAATATTACATGTATTACATTGAGGTGGCGGTAAAAGAAGGGTAACTCAAATATTACATGTATTACATTCAAAACTGTTTTATGCATTTCGAAATGGCATTTCGACTCCTTAATTCAGACTTGGGATGTTTCAAATGTTTTGAAAGTAATGTTATGTCGAATGCATTATTGTTCGACCAAATTATTTCACTTCATTAAGAAGGGAGGTCTAGATCTGGGTCCATAAAACTTATTTAAGCCCGCCATTTTTATGGAAGTTCCTGTCAGGAAAATGTGATTTAGCTATGTATATGTGTTAAGTGTATCGATTGTGATTCTAGTACTGTGATTTTTCTATTAACATTTGGAACTGTTCCGACAGTGTGGTAATTATGTGTTTAACATTTTATCAGTAACACGTATCATGGATTTTATATTCAGGGCTGCTTTAGTTTAAGCATATTTTATTAATTAATAAATAATGTTGTACAATAAAATAAATTTCAATACGAAATAATACATCTAATTAAATGGATTCGAAAACATGCTTAAGAAGAGTTTGAAGATACCAAAATGGTAATCAGAATCCGTATATCGAAGAAGAACAGACAATACAATGGCCAAACGAAAAAGCACAAAAGGACAAACAATTGTCTACAAAACATACACATAAAACTAAAGATCGAGTAACACGAACCCCACTAAAAACCGGGAGTGAACCCAAGTAACTTGTATTAATTTGTTTCCCTAGGGCTGCTTTGATGAGATATGGAATGTTGTTATAGGGAATGCGGCTATTACAGCGACCGTTTTAGCGGTGTGTTTGATTATACAGGTATGGGTATTTAAAATTTAGATAAATAGTTAAATAGCAATAACAAGGTTAACGGATGATCGTGGTCTACATTTCAGCTGTTAACATTTCCCAGCTAAGCACAATAACACTTGTAAAAAAGGCATGCGCTATGACAAATACATTTCCAATAATACTAGAAAAGGTTGAAGATACCAAAAAAGGTCATTTAGAAGTCATAATTCGAAAAAGGACAGACAATGCAATGGACAAAAGAAAAAGGACACCAGGGCTAACAGTGGTCTACAAACCATTACACAGAAAACTGAAGATCGAGTAACACGAACCTCACTAAAATCGGGTGTGAATTCATTAAGGGTAAGAGGTTCTTGCTCCACATGTGGCACTCACCCTGTTGTTCTTGCTCCACATGTGGCACTCACCCTGTTGTTCTTGCTCCACATGTGGCACTCACCCTGTTGTTCTTGCTCCACATGTGGCACTCACCCTGTTGTTCTTGCTCCACATGTGGCACTCACCCTGTTGTTCTTGCTCCACATGTGGCACTCACCCTGTTGTTCTTGCTCCACATGTGGCACTCACCCTGTTGCTCTTGTTACAAATCAGGTTAATATTACATGTATATATGTGTGTAATATTTTATTCTACCTCAAGTCGTGATACAGAGTATTAATCCAAAGCTCATTTTAAAACTGTCTTTTGCAAATGTATAATTTACAATAACCGGTAATAATTGTGTTTAAATTTACTCTTAAGAATTTCCCCTGTATACTAACCCCCTTGATGCCATTATCATTATCACTGTAGTTTAATCGGAATAAAATGGGTAATCAAACATAGTTTTAGAAAAAATTACCAATGATTTCCTCCTAGTACTCCGGTTACTTCTACCAATACGACTGACCGCCACAGTATGACTGAAGTACGTATACTGCTATTATTGGCGTAGCACATCAAATTTACAAACTGTGGCCTGCAAATGTTTTCTTCTGCTTAAATATCCACTCCTACCAATATTGATCATGCATTTGTTCTATTTGAGCAGGCATATTGCAATAGTTTTGTTATTTCTGGTTTTTTTTTATTATTATTATTATTATTTAATTCAATATATAAACATCGATGTATTAATATGGTTTTCTGCAGGATATGTGTATTAGGTGCAAAACTGGGGAAATGCTTGGTGAACCTCACCTTTATCCCAAATTTAAATCCTCCTACACAAAACCTTTATATTTGAAGACTGTACTAACATTGTCAATTGTGTATTGTATAGGATATTGACAAATGATTTATTTGTGCTATCAATGCGTTGGTCGTTTTGTTTCTCATTCAAGCCACACTTTAATGTTAAAGATGCGCTTGGTATATTTTCCAGTGTATTTTAATTTTATTTTCAGATAATATTTATTCTGACGGCATTGTGTATGTACGCCGATAACAGTAATGATAAAATTACACCTAAAGAATAACACGCATGTGAGTATTTCATATACAGCAGTAATTTCCTATGCACTATGTCTTTAGAAAATCCCAAAAATGTACACGTTTTCATACTTTTCCAACAAAAGATGAAACACAAACGCAGAGTACCACAGATCTGTTCAAATAGATATTTGAGACTATAAAGGACGACACCGATGGAAAATAAGACCAAAGAGAAAATAATTCAAATCTGAAGCGATATTTGAGGGGAAAAGGACGACTTAAATACAAAAGACAAACACAGAGTATCATAAGTTTAAAGCGATATTTTAGCAAGCGGATGATCCGGATATACAAACACAAACATAAATGTTAAAAAAAGAAAATAGCACAGAGATTAGACAATACGAACTCCATATAATGATAGGTGCTACAAAAGGGTTAGCATAAAACGTATTTAACCATGGAAACATTCCTTATGCATGACAAGTCATTCACGAGTCATTTCTTTTAAATTTACCTCAAACTGCAAGTTGTTTACACCAATGATAACACTGATGAAGGGGCCGCATACAAAACAAACCTAATGACAGTTTGAACTCAAAGGAATGAACAACCAAAAACATCAATGAAAAATGTAAAGCTTGTTGTGCACAGGGTTAGATTTAGAGTTATGGTGTTTAACACCACTTTCAAAAATATTTCAGCTATATTGTGGCGGTCAGCTTTATTGGTGGGGGAACCCACCGACTTGTCGCAAGTCAATGACAAACTTTATCACATACGTTGTATCAAGTACACCTCGCTTGAGCGGGATTCGAACTCACAATGTTAGTGATGATATGCACTGATTGCATATGTAGTTATAAATCCAACTACTATACTATCACGACCACGATGCATGCTCATGTTGTGTATAGCTACTTTACTGTGATGCGTATTGCTCATTTTATGGCCAAACATTTGATTGATTTTTTTATATTTTTCAGAAAAATGAAAATTGTAGATCTGTGATACATGTGGTCAGTTATAAACAATAGAAAGTATTACATATGTTGGGGAGCCATTCTCACTCCACAAACATCTCCAAATCGTTGACAATTCAAGTGAAGCAGTAGAAAATTGTTTATTATGTTCACAATAACTGTGAAATTACATTCAATATTGATTTGGGAACATATTCAATGTGTTTAATAGTAATACCAAGGATTTATATAGTACTATATAAATCCTTGGTAATACTTATATTCGCAAATTGCAATGTACAGAGTTTTATCATTGCATATGTTCAAGTATTATTATTATATTACATATTGTTTTATCAATTCTTTCAAATTATTGATGACCAGTAAATCATGTTAATGATTATATATTTAGTTTCTACGACCAGAGTAATCATGTTAATGATTATATATTTAGTTTCTATGGCCGTCGTGGTCGTGATGGTATGGTAGTTGGATTTACAACTACATGTGCAATCAGTACCTATCACTACAAAAGTTGTGAGCTCGAATCCCTCTTATGACGATGTGTACTCAATACAACATTATGTGATAAAGTTTGTCAATGACTTGTGGCCGGTCGGTGGCTTTCTCTGGGTACTCCGGTTTCTTCCATCAATATATGCCACGATATAACTGAAATAATGTTGAAAGTGTCGTTAAACACCATAAACCAATATTTAGTTACTAAACTGATCTGGATAATTAGAAAAAGACAAATTATACCTGTCGTAGAAATGATGTTAGAAGTTAATTTAAATATGTATCAGTAGACGTTCTCCTAATTCATAGAACATGTACAAAATGACATAGCTCTGCATTTCATTTTTATTTTAATTGAGATTTATGCAGCATAATCATGAACTAAATATGGTAAGGTTCTGTCTTAAAGGGCACCTATATATAATACATCACTGTCTATAAAGGGAAGCCTCATTTTCCAGTAATGAATATATAATTTTAACCTCTATATGAAGGGCAACTGCTTATCAAGATCACATTCCAGGTTCCCTTGTGTGTCCTTTGTTTTGAGTATAAATTTATTATATAGTTTCATCCATTTCAAATTCTAGCTCTGAAGATTGATAAGAATGCTTAGTGATCTGTATTGCTTTTCCAAAATCATGGGTATATTTATTATTGTGTGACATCTTCTGATCTTTCATACCATATTTAGTCAAGTAGTCTCCCTCTTATCAGGCTAATCCAACCAAAGGCCACCCCTCTTATAAGGCCACTCCAACCAAAGGTCACCCCTCTTATCAGGCCACTCCAACCAAATGCCATCCCTCTTATCAGACCACCCCCTTATCAGGACACTCCAACCAAATGCCATCCCTCTTATAAGGCCACTCCAACCAAAGGCCATCACTCTTATCAGGCTAGATTTTAGATGCATTGATATAGCAAAATACTACTATGACATCACCTTTAAGAGATGACACTCCTCTTGTAAGGCCACTTTGTCTTGCAGAAAGGATAACCGTATGAGAGGGGGCTACTGTAATAGGCAAGATTGTATGAATATCATCAAACTTGAATTGTGCACTTACATGTTTTTTTCTCATTTTCTGTAATAGGTTTTCTTTTATGTCTTTATATATGTCTTTCAAAATACATGTACCTTTATGTAATATAGATAAAATAATGGTAAACTACACTGTATAAGAATGCTTGCACAAAAGAGATCACGTTTTGAGTGTTGTATGGTAATGAGAAGTTTCTCCTGTTTCAGGCATGCTACACATTGTACTCCAAACAGACCACAGTTTTAATACAATATATTCTAATTTCCAGCTTTTCACATTGTAGACCTCGAATATGCGCATACTATTTTGTCTACATGTACATTTGTCACCAGGTGTACTGTGTTATTTCGGATTATTAAAATTTTGAAATCAATATGATACAACCAAATACCAGAAATCGAATAATGGTCCATTATTTTTTATTATAAGATATTTGAGGAAGTGAAATCATCACATTATCTTTTAAATGAGAAATTACCAAATACCTCCCACACATAAATACATTGTATGGTGAGAACCTTGCATGGATTTCTTTGTATCATTACAGGTAGTGCATTTTATTAACTCGTGTTTATCACCAGATACCAGTAATCCCGAACTTAAAGAGTTTTTAGTACGTAGTCGGTTGGCTTGTCATTCACTCTTCACACACAGACGTAGAAAGATGTGGTTCTTTACTCAAGAACTGTTTTGTATTTTTCATTTTTCTATACAAATATTTGTATTGTACATATTTCATTGTTTATATTTAAATCTTACAATTGACTTGTATTACCAGTACATTTTTTTGTATTAGTATTATATGTCTGCTGGCAGACATCTGTGATTGTTTTGTGTGCCAATTTGTTAAATTTTGATAAGAATAAAGTGATTTAATGTTTAAAATGATGTTGTAAAATCTCTCAGTATTGAAGTTGCAATATTACCGAGCTTATTGGGGGGGGAGGGAGCAAAGCCCTGACAGTTAAAACAAACTTGCCAATGAAACCCTTGAGTGTGTCTGAGTGGAGCAACATGTCTACCCTGGGGCTATTGTTTCATTGACCTAGCACTATAAAAATACAACTAAGCATGATGGTCTGATACAAAACATACATCATCATTATCTCATAAAAATGTAACTTGGTCTTGTCATGATATGGCTGAAAAATTGCTCACATGGCATGAAACAACAATCAATTACTCACTACAGTAGGATGGATATAAATATGTCTATAAACATTTAAAGATAAGTCTGTATAATTAATTTATTGAGAGCAAAAAACATAACAACAATGATTTTCATATTACATTTAACATAGAATGAAATGAAAAATAAATATCAGAAAAAAGTATCATTTCCAATATTTTTTTGTGTCAGGCAATACAACCAGATTTCTTGTATCTGCCACTTACTACAAAATTATATTTTAAATCTACAAATATATGCCTATCACAGAAAGTTTCTAATACATGTATCAATGACTTAAATTTACTATCCAAAAACCATTAATTCTACCATTGTAGTCATTTTCAAGGGGAATAACTCTGAAATGGCAATTTATTAGTAAGCATATATATTGATGTAAATGAACAAGGGAGACAATCCAATTTTACATTTTGACATAAAATTAAAGTAAAAGAACAGTGCTTTTATTGCATCACTTAAAATCAACTTGGTCTGTATCTGACAAACATGAGGCAACTATACAAAAGTGTAATTCAAATATCATCCAGAACTATTTCTTTTGGACGGAATAACAGATGGACAGAACATTTTTGGGAATTTTAAAGACTTTCCAAGACACAGCTCTCAGTGTCAAAATCAAACATGATCTGGATTTTTTAAATAGCAAAACTGCAATAATTAGAATAATGATATCGACATTTTGGATTTCACCTCAGCACCATGTAGCCTTCAATATTACAGTATGGCATAACTATTTGTAGCATTAAGATTATGATAATTAATTAAACTTTCAACAATATTTCAATTTTATTACAGGAAAATAAGATTACCTGGAGAAAACCAGGTGTCATTTTGTAAGTTATTCACAAACTTTATCACACAATGTTGTCATGGATACAATGTACAGCCATTTTGAACACCTTTAATGTTCAACATATACAGCAACATGCCAAAAGTATGTTAACCTTTCAGAATTACCCTATATATTCCTCAAATTTAATATCTGACATACTTTTGTCACGACATTTTAGTCAAACCTGTATATAGAGGCCACTCAATAAAACCTGAAAATGTGACCTTTGTGAGCAGTTGCCCTTTATAGACATATTAAAATTGTACTATTCATTAATGGTAAAAATGGGACTGCCCTTTATAGACAGTGAATTGTTATATAGAGGTTCCCTTTAAGACAGGTTTGTCTGTAGTTATAAAAACAAACATGATAAAGTTTAATCAAGTCATCAAAATAACAAAATGTGCTTGACATTGATATCAAAAGTGTGAATATTATATATAAAAAAAAATAAAAAAATCAAAACATACATGTAAATAGATACCATGGATTTTCCCGATTTAACATGCACAATTTTTGTATTTGAATGAAGCCGTTGTGGTTGTGATCGTATGGTTTTTGGATTTACAATTACATGTACCTATGTAATAAGTGCCTATCACCACTAACGTGCTGAGTTTGAATCCCACTCAGGCGAGGTGTATTTGATACAACATTATGTTATAAAGTTTGTAAGTGACTTGCAGCAGGTCAGTGGTTTTCTCCAGGCACTCTGGTTACCTCCACCAATAAAACTGACTCAGCCACGATATAACTGAAATATTGTTGAAAGTAGTGTTAAACACCATAACCCTAACCCTGTATTTTAATGAACAAAATTGTACAGAATCTGAATATTATGTAAACATATGTAAACTCTTTCTTGTATTAAAACAAAAAATAGAAAAGTTAGTAGAAGTATATATATTACTGACTAGATATATAAAGTAAAAAATTTACACTAGTGGATTTATGGTGACCGGAACAAAATATATATAGGTCTGCTAAAGCATTTGATTAAATCACAGTGAATGAATGTGTTTTGACCAAAATAAAACCTATCTATTTAAAATCTAATCAAACTTTCTCATTTTATATTGATTGATTGATTGGTGTTTTATGCCAACTTTAGCAATATTTCAGCTATATCGTGGTGTGAACAAATTCTCATTTTATAGTATGTGCAACATGTATTAATATATTAAAACAAAAACATATTGGTATATTTTGTAATCATAAGTAAATATACACATTGTAGTGTTAATAATCTAACAACTCTTGCATTCCAAATATTGAAAATAAATCATGCGTAACTGAACGAAGCAGTAATTCATGAATGCATGCTAGCATATGAGTGAAGCGTCATCTTGGATTTCAATTTTACACGATAAACTTTGCAAGGGATCACGACACAATAATCATTAATATATACTATCAAAATCAGAGTTATTTTTAACAACAGAGCTTCGAGATTCAACCAATGAAAACACAATATTGGCTCTGGTGGCCCTGATGAATGTGGGTTGGCATAAAAATAACAAAAGGACCATTCCTGCAATGACTGATAACATTTGGCACTGTAGTTGCTACATACATGCTAACATGTAATCATGACCCAGATGACAAAGGACGTAAAGTGATGACAATAGCTCAACAGTTCCAAAGGACCAGTCACTTTTTCCTACAGACCAGATGATGTAAAAAAAAGTATGATTTATCTCTTTGATTAAAGAACAAATTTTGATTGAAAATATACAAAGGGAAGATTCATCAATATGAAGGATACAAAATCCTAAAATATTATGTGCCCGTCAAAAATAAGTAAGTTTTAGTTAAGTTATAGAAAGTGCCCTGTGTTCTTGTCAAGGTAATTACCAGTTCTGTGTATATTTGATCTGTACTACAACTGAAGAGACATTTTTTTTTAATGATTTCACCCAATTTTTACAAGTGATTTACATAGTAACTTTGGTGAAGATTTGTCACTCTTAACTGGTTTCTATTGGAAAATAAATCTTTTTATTTTGGAAGTTCAATGTGTCTCCTTGACATTCAATCAATTAACCCAAAATTGAAATATACCCTCATCTCTTCTGCAATGCTGGCGAACACATATCAAAACCCCATAATTGATATATACCTCCTCTTCTCCAAGGCTAGTGAAGACATATCATGGTGATATTGTACAAATCAAAGTACAAATTTTGTATTTAAAGAAATTTGAGTGAAAATGTTACAGTAAAATAAGACCTTCAGTGGAATAGGCCCAGATGCTTGGTTTGGTTTGGTTTATGATGATTAATGCTACTATCAACAATATTTCAGTTAAATTGTGGTGGTCAGTTTTATTGGTGGAAGAAACCGAAGTACCCGGACAAAACCATTGTCCTGATGCAAGTCACTGACAAACTTTATCACATAATGTTGCATCAAGTACACCTCGCCATGAACGGGGTTCGAACTCACAACTTTAGTGATGATAGGCATTGATTGCACAGGTAATTATAAATTCAACTACCATACAATCACGACCATGACGGCCCCTGGTCCAGACGGAATAAATTACCTGTAAAATAAGCCCTAGGACCATATATACCAGTAAGAAATATCCCATTGACCCTTTCAACAAGGACAATTATTCCAAGGATCTTTTAAACTAAGAAAATTTGTAACCTTGGATTTATTTTACAAGAATATTTGTTTTTCTCTGGGTAATCCGTTTTCCTCCACCAATAAAACTGACAGCCATGATATCAATGAAATATTGTTGAAAGTGGCATTAAACACCATAAACCAAACCTACTAGAATATCTGTCCATCTGGACTTATTTTGTTGCGACCAATTTCTTCCTTATGTAAACACTTAACGTTTTTAAATAATGGGGTATAATAACACTGGAATAATTCAAAACTACAGCATATCAAGTTAATGCAGCTGTGAGACACAACAGTCTTTGCCTTCATTTTATTACATACTTGCCCGAAAGTCAAATTTAGAAAAAAAATTATATTTATTCAAACAAATTTCACTTGTCCACATCCAATTTTACTTGTCCAGGACTTTGGGCAAGTGGGTTAGTGCCTAGACTGCAGAATGTAAACAAATTGCTAATATAACAATGCTGTGACCATTAGCTTCTAATTATAATTTCTGTAAAACTTTCTTCTTTTCCTAATCTGCTATTAATCGTAGAACAACTTCGCCAGGTGATATCTAATGAAAAATGCTATACCACTACAAAATACCTGTAATAGATAGAAACAAAACAGTGTATGGCATATTGTATTTACAATGAACAGTTAAACCTGTATTTAGAGGTCACCTTTAGGACAAAGAAAAAGTGGTTTCTTAAGACAGGTGACCTCTGAAATCAGGTTTAATTCATATGAAATTTTCTATGACAGGACAAAAAAAGTGACCTTTTAATAGAGGTGACTGCTTAATAGAGGTGAACACATGGGCAGGTTTGACTGTACATAGTACTATGTCATTATGCTAGAATAATCAAATGTCATACTTAGATAATAGAGCAAACATGCTGATTATTATTGCATATCAGAATTACAAAATTATTTCTTTATCGTGTATTCTAAGCTAGGATTCATATTTCCATCAGTGATGCAATATTAGTGAGCAAAAGATTGCTGCGAAATGCAAAGTGAGCAATTTTTCAGCTATGCCATGGCGAGAACAAGTAACATTCGATGAGATGATGAAGATGATGATGTCCGTTTTGCATTAGACCAACACACCTAGTTGGATTTTTATAATGCTAGCTCACTGAATTAACAGTCTACAGTTAGACATGTTGCTCCACTCCTACACATTATTCCGATTCTGAGACAACCACTCTTGCTCCTTAATGCTGCATGATTAGCAGAGAAGCAGCAAATAACAATTTTATAGTCTTTGGTTTGACTCGGCCATGGCAAGTAACCCATGATCTACCGTGTTGAAGGCGAATACGGTAACCGTAACAATCCTGATTATTAGATCTTTATTAATACTTACAAGTGAAACAACTAAGGTCATCTAATGTAACGGTCCAGTGAACTTCAGATTTATCTTACCTGTATTGCTAGAAGTAAAATTACTAGTGTCCTCTCATGTAACGGTCCAGTAAACATCAGTATAAGGTTTATCTTACCTGTATTGCTAGAAGTAAAATTACTAGTGTCCTCTCGTGTAACGGTCCAGTAAACATCAGTATAAGGTTTATCTTACCTGTATTGCTAGAAGTAAAATGACTAGTGTCCTCTCGTGTAACGGTCCAGTAAACATCAGTATAAGGTTTATCTTACCTGTATTGCTAGAAGTAAAATGACTAGTGTCCTCTCGTGTAACGGTCCAGTAAACATCAGTATAAGGTTTATTAATGTCATATTGTTACATTCTGTGTACTGTCCTCCTTCACCGACATTCTCCTTTATATCCAATAAATGTAATAATTTAAATATTTTCACAAATAATTTTCCTATAAAGTTTAATTGATTGTACTTAAACTTGGTAGTACTCATTCCTACTTTATCTGTTTTACTGTCATATCTGAAAAGGAGAATAAGGTTGGTTGGTTTATGGTGTTTAACACCACTTTCAATAGTATTTCAGTTATATTGTGACAATCAGTTTCATTGGTAGAGGAAACCGGAGTACCCGGAGAAAACCACCGACCTGTCGTAAGTCACTGACAAACTTTATCACATAATGTTGTAGAGTACACCTCCCCATGAATGGGGTTCGAACTCACAAGTTTAATGCACTGATTGCATAGGTAGTTGTAAATCCAACTACCATAAGATCACGTCCACAACGGCCCCTAGGAGAATAAGGTACTAAAGTATTAATGAGAGCAAGTTCAAAAAGTTGAAATGTATACAAAAATGTACTTATATATGATGTGTAATCTACATGTAAAATGTACTTATATATGATGTGTAATCTACATGTAAAATGTACTTATATATGATGTGTAATCTACATGTAAAAGAAAGATTTAACAAATATTTTGATAACTCAGTAAGCTAAAGGGGTAAGTGAGTGAGTGAGTGAGTGATTGTTGTGTAATGAGATGATGATGAGGTCCGCTTTGTTCCAGAGCAACATGCTTAGTTGGATTTTTATAGCTCACTGAAACAACAGTCTGTGGAGAGATATGTGGCCATATTCGGACACATTATCCTGAATCCAAGCCAACAAGTCTTTCTCCTTAATGCTGCATGCTGAGCGGAGAAGCAACAAAAATTCTTTGGTTTGACCCTATCGGGACTAGAACACACGATGTACCTCACTTGAGGAGAGCACGCTACCCATTACACCACCGATGTGATTCATATGATCACAATAGCTGGTAAAATGGTCCTAAGTGGCCCACCATTTATCTTATATCTATATTTATTTTTTCCATTGAAAACTGCTGTGTCAGAATTTTTTTTTGCATTTTTTCAGATTAATTAATTTTTTTCTATAAAAATTGGAAATGGGGGAAAAAAACAAAAAAAACACAGCCCCCACACCCTGGAAAGCTTGCCTTGGAAAAACTAATAACCACTCCTAACAAACAGTTGGTCTTAATGAGCTGTAGATGTCTTTGATGTGCAAGGACCATCATCTCTCAAAACATGAGGTACTCATTTACATCTTAAGTTGAGTTACATATTTGAATCTTTCAGTATAATTAAGTCTTATTTCAATATCGATGATGATGGCTATGTTGGATGTCAGAATAACATCTGTCCAGACTGTAGGTACTTCTTCCATTACATCATTTTAATCATCATGGATTATATATTTACATAACAAAATGATAAATTAAACATTTGATGACAATTATATGTTAACATTTTCTTACTTTGGTAATCTATGTCTTGGACAAGGAACAAATTTAAATACTTGTGGTACTGAATAAACAAAATTGACTACTTGAGGAATAAAAAACAACAGCATGGTTTTACTGAAATGTCCTAGAATTGCAACTACTGCAAATGTCATTCCTGAGAAATAGCAAAATGTGTCGCCAACAAACACTCTCGATGGATACCTACAATAAATAAAAACAGCTTTGTAGGAGGGTTAAGGTTATGGTGTTTAATGCCACTTTCAACAATATTTCAGTTATATCATGATAGTTAGGTATATATAGTTATATCATGGTGGTCAGTTTTATTTTATTGGTGGAGGAAACCGGAGTACCTGTAGAAAACCACTGACCTGCCGCTAGCCCCTGACAAACTTTATTTAATAATGTTGTATCGAGTACACCTCGCCTGAATGAGATTTGAACCTACAACTTTAGTGGTGATAGGCACTGATTGCATAGGTAGTTATAAATCCAACTACCATACGAT
>MJUT01005427.1:1365792-1377272 GCA_002080005.1 Gigantidas platifrons
TTATTAGGAATACATCATGTACATTCAATTTTGGAATTTACCTAATCTGTGAACATTACATTTTTTTTTAATTACATCTGCGCATTTAAATAAACCTTGGCCTATAGTCTCATATGGCAAGCCTGTAGCCAGGATTTTTCAAGTAAGGAGTAGTCGATAAAACTCATGATTAGCCATGGTCATGCCATCAGGGGTTCAAATCTGTGCTTTCACAGTTATAGTTCAATTGAAATCCCACCCCCACCCCCGCCTTGTCCATGTGTGTATGATAATCTTTATTCTGTATTACCTGGTAAATAAGACATAGATTAAGATGCAACCACATCGGATCAAACCAAAGACTAAAATTGGCATTTGTTCCTTCTACTCTAAGCATCCAGCATTAAGGAGAAAGAGCAAAGACTGATTGGCTTGGAATCAGGATAATATGTCCGAGTGGGGCAACATGTCTATCTGTGAACTGTTGTTTCAGTGAGCTAGCACTATAAAAATCCAACTAAGCGTTTTGGTCTAGTACAAAGCGGACCTCATCATCATTTCATTGAAACTTAACTTGTTCTCGCCATGTGATGGCTGAAAAATTACTGAGTTGCGTTAAACAACAATCACCCACTCGACTCACTGGATGAAGATGCCACTTCTTTCTTTCAAATCCATACTACATAAAATGTCTAAAAATTAATGTCTAACAATCATCCGCTTATTTTATGTGACTACTTTCTTGTGCCTATGATAGCATGTGTTCTTGGGTAGGTATCTGGAATAACTTGAGATGCGATATGGTCTTGGAGTCGGTGGTCAAAATCTATACTATTAATTGTCATAATTCAACCGAAATTCTGATTCGAATAGTCATAATTCAATCCAAATCTTTACTTTTAACAGTCCTTGGTTTTCAAGGGGGAATTCTAGGAACCTCCTCCCCTGCCTATGGGTGTGAATATTACAAAACAACATATTCCCCCCAAGGGTTAATTTTTTCATACTGTTAGGACAAGACTGCTTCAAGAAACAAAAAGTCATTTTTGCCTTTTTAAAGTTGTATAAACATCATTGGATGTATTTAGTGCACACTAATTATGTATAATACAATAAATTTTCATGGTTCTTTCAGTAACTGATGGTAATAGTCAATTTCTTGTGTTTTCTAATCAAACTGATATACCTGGGAAACAGTCATTTTTATAGGGCACTATCAAACTAAAAAAGGTACCAGGTAAATAAGGTTGATTATTTTGAAGAAAATCAGAAAACTTACCAGTTATGTATTAACAATGCTGAACACACAGCAATAAACGGCATCATGAAATATAAACTAAACACATGAGCTTCTGTACAACATCCTGAAGATAAATAAGGTAAAATGTATATAAACACATGAATTTCTGTGCTAAAATTAACCAAATATCTAATTTTAGAATTTATTTTCTTCTCCAAGGATTGACGAAAAAAAAAGTCTGTTTGTGACATAAAATAAATGGGGTTATGTCAGGGTTCATATTTTCTACCCACCAATTAGCAATGAGCCTACCAAATCTTGAGGTATCAAAACTGAGCCAAGGCTAAGAGTTGTTGTCCAGTTGGTCAATACATTTAA
Organism: Gigantidas platifrons; assembly: GCA_002080005.1. Classification (NCBI taxonomy): domain Eukaryota; kingdom Metazoa; phylum Mollusca; class Bivalvia; order Mytilida; family Modiolidae; genus Gigantidas; species Gigantidas platifrons. Next base: position 1,367,390 of record MJUT01005427.1, read on the forward strand.
TTGTCTTACAGTGATGTGCTGGTCAAAGATGATTGAAAGGTTTTGTGACGTAACCATAGCTCTAAACAGTTTTCTTTTTATTTTTCTTTCAAAAAAACAGAAAAATAAAGTACTGTTAAGAGCTATGGTTCTCCACCTATCCAAAGGGATTAAAGGCATATAACACAATACACTACTATATTTGAAACATTGCGTCAAAATTTGCATTTCACTGTTTGATAATTCTTATAGAATTATTGTATATTATTTTCGTGCCTTTAATTGGACAAGAGCACTACCACCTGTTTGTTTTTGATTCATTCATAACTCAATGAACTTTTTTGCATAACCTTCGGACATTTATTCAGTTTGTGATTGCATCGGCACTGATTACACATGCATGAGCTCCTGAAAAGAAGCATTTAATCCTACAGTGTTTATCATTGAATTAAAATGGTCATAAAGCCTGGGTAGCTATCACAAAATGACCACATGATGTTGTGTGTCTGTAAACAAAAAGAATTCATACAGATTTTCTAAATTCTAGCAAAAGCCCAAAACCATATCTGAATTATTTCTTACGTTCAGATATCTGCACACTTTCAGCTGCAACAAAAACAATCCAGAATTCAAGTGACTTACATTATATTATGTAAATTGTATTTTCACCAATTCATATAAAAATCTAGCACATTTTATACTTATGACATACATTAAAATAATATTCATATTTAACTGAAAAGGCAAAAAATATTCCTGTTTTACTGATAATGCTAGTGACCCTAATTTTTAGTGCCTACCCATAATTGGACAAGTGCTGGTAAGTCTGATCTGTGTAACCTATTTAATTATTCTTAAAAAAGTTTTGCCTACCTACAATGTATTGATGTTACAAAATAACCTGGCAGGCCTGTTTGAACTTCAAATAGGCTATTCATAGTATTGTTGTTTGCATAGTATAGAATATAAAAGGTATAATAATTGTCAATTGACTCTAATTAAATGGATCAGTGAATTCAGATGTAAACTATTTTACCTGTCCAACCTAATTAAAAATGAAGGTTCCAATTGAACTACGACCGATAGCCACGCCCGGCCAAGTTAGCCTGAATCAACAATACCTGCTCTATTTTTTTCAATAATGTTTGACGCCTGATTGCGTCCCCCTTCCAATGGTGCCATTGTTGTTTGTTATGGAACGAAGTTAAAGTTTCTTTAAACCGTAATGGTTTACTTGTCAAGAAAATCACTTTCAAAATACTAAACAGATATGATAGATTTCAATAAACACGATATCAACATGTTCAATAATGACAAATGGAAACAAGAAATGTGTGCATCACAAAATACGCCCGTCTATATAAATTATCAAACGGTATAATGGTAATGACCCCAAAATAAATAGGGTTCTTCCACTTCCACAGGGAAATCATGTGGCCAAGTTTGGTAAAGATCCAATATACAGAACTAAAGTTATCGTGCGGAAACGACCCTGTTATCAAAATTATATTTATAGTAACGGTGACCTTGACCTTTGACCTAATGACCCAAAATAAACAGGATTCTTCCCCTTCCACTGGGGAATCATGTGGCCAAGCTTGGTAAAGATCCGATATACAGAACTAAAGTTATTGTGTGGAAACCTGTGTGGACGCCCACCAGCCGCCCGTCGCCCTCCATACCCAATAACATAATACGGCCCGTCTCGAGACGGGCTTATAAAAATATGCAGTCGACATTTTTTCAAAATTACAAGGTGGCTTAAACTTTGCTCTTGACCAACGACAAAATGAAGTCTACCTTCACAAGGCGACTTCTTCGCCCGAATCGCCCTATCCCTGATGCTAAGCAAAAAAAAAACATATATTATTTTACTTGGCCTAAATAAATCATGCACAATTCATTATAATAACTGTACAAACCATTTACATTACAGAACAATTCATGTAACTATATAGTGCTTCTTTAAACTGACAGCAGTTTTAAAGAAGCACTATATAGTTATAATGAAAAGTGATTTGTTACTGTTAATTGGGTTGTCTCCCCTTTTTGCTTATCTTCTAATGTTTTAATATACATATACTGGTACATAGCATGTAGAAATTATATCTTTATATCATAAGCTTATATGAAAGAAAAAAAACATACACAGCACTAAAATTAAATGATAAGTATGCAACATGTTCATTGATTCTGAAATTTTGAATATTTCATGTGTAATATTAGTTGCTGTGCCTCAGGGAATATTGCTGGGCTACATATATTGTTACTTTGGGACCCCAGCTGGCAACTGATGCAAAAATGTAAATCTTTGTCCCTGTAAACCCCCTCCAAATCAGAAAATGTAAATCTTTGTCCCTGTAAACCCCCTCCAAATCAGAAAATGCTGTTATTCTGTCCATCAATGTATTTGACGGAACCTTACCTGATAGTTCCAGGATATTAAACGTAACGACTGATACAGCTATAATGAGAGATTGACCTGATTCTAATCCATTAATACCAGACAATATGTTGATAGCGTTGGTACAGAATACAGCTAACATTCCCATGTACAAATAATACAAAAATCCTGCAAAGAGATTCACAAAACCAATGAAAGTAATATATATAATATATATATATATATATATGCTCATGTAGTTTGAAAGAATGTAGTTATTATTCAGGAAAACACAAAACAAATTGATTAAATTGTAATTTTCTAAATAAAACATGTGAATTTCTGTCAGATGAGTAATTCTTCCGCTACATCATGGCAAGAACAAGTTATATTCTATGAAATGATGATGATGTCAGCTTTGTATAAGCCCAACATGCTTGCTTGTATTTTTATAGTACTAACTCACAGAATCAACAGTATAAGAGTAGACACGTCTCTCCACTCTGAAACATTATCCTGATTCTGAGTCAACCTGTTTTCGCTCTTATTCCTTTATAATATAAGTGCTCAGCGGAGAAGCAGCAAATGCCAACAAGATGTTGCACGCTACATCGTGCTAAGAATACCCCACTTGTTCATTTGTAAGTCGCACGGCAAACAGGAAGTAGATGTGCGGTAAACCTGGAAAGGGGAGACACGGTACAAGTCACCATGCCAAAGCCATATATCAAATATAAAATCATTTCTTCCAGTAGAAGCTGAGATATCTGTTACGAAAGTGTGAACGGATGGACGGACAAGGTGATTGCAATATAGCCCCCTCTCTACGAGTGGGGGTATAATTTTATAGTCTTGGATTTGACCCAACCGTTGGTGGAGCCCACGATCTACCGCAATCGGGGCGAGCATGCTAACAATTACACCAGCAATGTGGTTGTTATCTTGAAGCCTTTTAGACTTTAATGGTTAGTCTATGGTATTTAACACCACTTTCAACAATATTTCAGCTACATCGTGGGGGTCAGTTTTATTGGTGGAGGAAACTGGAGGAAACCACCAACCTGTCGCAAGTTACTGACAAACTTTATCACATAATGTTGTATCAAGTACACCTTGCCATGAACAGGGTTCGAACTCACAACTTTAGTGGTGATAGGCACTGAATGCAAAGGTAGTTGTAAATCCGTAAATCCAACTACCATACAATCATGACCACGACGACCCCTTTTTAGACCTTGACATAACAAGGTTTCCATAAAAACTGAACAATCAAAATTTTTCTTTCTTATATGTATTTTTTAAATTTATTTTTATCATAAAATTTACGGTATAACATCTTCAACTAAGCAATATTTCCATATTCTATCATTGACTTGTTTACCAAATGTCAGTCTACAATGTCAATTATCACATTTTTCTGTATTATTACTTGTAAAATAATAGCAAAATCAGCAAAATTTTCTACCGCCAATTGTATTCTTCAATTTGAATGGTGACCCCTCCCCCTTTTTATTTTACTATTTGATGCATTACCTAAATTAACATCATGTCCAAGGTATAACCTTAGTGGTTTAGGAACAACAATAGTTGTAGAACCAATGTTAACAAAGTACACCATCAGTAACGGTAATGAAGCTAAAGTTGGTAAGAGGAGCTTGTGTCGCCACTTTAGATCTAAAACATCGTCAGTAAAGCCGAAGAATATCATACAACAGATGGATAACAGTGCTGCAATGTATTCTATGTACTGAAACAAATAGAAATAAGACAGTTACGGTTAAGGATGCTTGACAATATTTCAGTTAGATCACATGTTAGGGGTAGGATTATTGTGTATAATGCCATTTTCTGAATTCTTAAATTCGTGGACATCAAATTTCCAATAAAATGATAATATTAAGATATAAAAAATCATTGGTGTTGTTGTGTAATAGAAAATAAAAATATACTTCATTGGATTCATAAATTTGTTGTTCGGTTTACCCACGAAATCCACGAAAATTAGTTCTCCATGAATAAATCGTTTTTCACAGTAGTAAAAGTGTATGTTATGGACAACAGAATGTGATTTTTGAATAGTTAAGTGTATGGACACCAGAATGTGATTTTCGAATAGACTTATCCTTGATAAAGGCCTGATGGTTGAAACTTAGGCTAAAGAGCAAGAATATTAATCATTTATCAGACAATCATATTATTTTCCCTACTTGGAAATAAGGATTAAAACTAAAGTTAATGAAAGTAACTTACCTCGTGATGAGGAAAACTCTTATAATTTTCTATATAGTAAAGATGTCTATAAAATGGTACTGGTATAAACAAAAACATTATTATGAGGAAAATTGCTCCACAAATCACACCAAGGGCTTCCGGACTGAAAAATAAACAACAACGGTATAAATAATTAATAAGTAGTTTTATATAGTATAACTACTCTAGCACTCCGAATATCGAAAATAAAGAGTATCTGAACAATGCATTAATTCACGAATGCATGTGACATTAGCCCATGAGTTAATTGACGTCGTTGTTTGGTTATGAGTGATTTATTTTTGATATTCGGAACACAAGAGTAGTTATACCATTTATTACATAGATTTTACAGTTTTGTTTGAGGCAATTATACATTTAGAAAGGGAACTTGTTTTTCATTGTCAGATTCTCAGTGATATTTACTATTATGATGACATTGGTACTCTGACATCACAGTGAAATAAACAGTGATATTTACTATTATGATGACATTGGTACTCTGACATCACAGTGAAATAAACAGTCTTATTGATGATTTGTACATTTTCACATGATAATATATACGATCAAGCAACTATTGCTATATGAACATAATACAAATGTATCGCTGTTTTCTAATGTGAAATCATAATGACGACACATTACCAAATCCTCAATAAACATTCTATCGTTGATATTTTTTGATTGAATATGTATATGGATGTCTCATCACATCTCTAACATATCTCAGGCTTTGCCTTCAATGCGAGATTGCTCTGATAAATGCATTCTTACAAAACAAATCAATGACAAGATATATTTATTTCGCCGGGTGATAGACCAGTTTTTATTTCTATTGGAAATCTCTGTATTTAATTGTCATCTATATAACAATGTTAATTATTATCAAGCTGAAACCAAATAAAGGTATAACTCTAAAACGAATCATTATCTAGAATTTGTTCTTTTATATAACTTTAATCTCTCATTGTTTTATTCTGTCTACTAAACAACATGTATTTTTGAACTACTTCTTTAATTCATTGTAAGTTTGTCTCTGCATGCTTCAACTATATATTGTTTTTGGTGCTATTTTGCAGATACATGTACATATATCTGACCTGTCTTGCTGACTTGATTTAATTTTTTTATTTGATTTTTGATGTTTTAACGCCACTTTCAGCAATATTTCAGCTATATCATGGCGACCAGTTTTCGTGGTGGAGGAAGCCGGAGTACCCCGGAGAGAACCACCGACCATGGGCAAGCAACTGGGAAACTTTATCACTTGCGGCTGCGAGTCGAGTGCACCCTTTTTTGTAATTTACAAAGCCGGGCGCAAACCCACGCCGTATTGGTGATAGGCTTGTATGAGCTGTTAGATCCAGTGATCTAACTCATTGAGCCACCCAGGCCCCTCTTGCTGACTTGAAATAAAGCTTATCTTCCTGTATTGTTATTCTGCACAAATATTTTTGTGAAATTATTCTGGTTGTTATTTTTGGTATGTAAATAGAAGTTCCATACTACAAATGTCAACACATTCAAGATTGTTTTGAAAGATGCAACTATGATTTACTTTTCATGTATTTTTTTAAGCTCATATTTGCTATAAAATGAAGTGTGATAAGTGAAATACAATTCTAATGCAATTATAATGTAACGCATATTTTCATTGGTTCTCGAGTGCCGTCAAATCTGCAGTTGACAGGCCTGAAGGAATGCCACATTCCTATGCCGAATGCACTTGTTTGTAAAAAATATGGCTGACCCAGATATTTCCGACTATGAATTTGACGCTGACGACCTATTTAGCAGATAGCTGTATTGTATTTGAAAATTTCACGGCATCAATTGGAGATTTGATGGTCGCAAATCGAGTTTACTGTCCATTCTAATGTAATACTGAACATAAAAATGTATTCTTGCATATCCCTAGGTCTAAAAATCACAAAAAAATAAAATTCCGGGAAATATTCAGGGTTCTACATTGCGACCAAAACACTCACATTTGCGAGTTACTTTTGTAAAATGCGAGTAAAAAATCTGTATTGATAGCCAGACGGCGAGTTGATATTTCCCAAAAATTTTCGTTCCGTCACCGATCATATTTTTCAATTTTAAATTCAGACTTTGATTATCATACTTTTAATGCTTGAAAGTTACCATGATGTGTAACTAGAGGCTCCTAGGAGCCTGTAATCGCTCACCTGGCTCAAAGTTGGCCCAGCAGTTTCAGAGGAGATAATTTTTAAGTCAATTTTGGCGAATCTTCTATTTTAGCAATGGCCGCCATCTTCTTTGGCGGGCGGGGTTGTCGGATATAATTCTGAAGGTAGACCATTGCACCATAGTTTGGGCCCATTTGACCCAGCGGTTTCAGAGGAGATCATTTTTAAGTGATTTTTTGCCAAATTTTCTATTTTTAGTAATGGTGGACATCTTGGCTGACAGCCGGGTCGTCGGACAGAATTCTGAAAGGGGATCACCTAAAGACCATTCCACCATAGTTTGGGTCCAATTGGCCCAGCAGTTTCAGAGGAGATCATTTTTAAGTAATTTTTTGCTGAATTTTCTATTTTTAGTAACGGTGGCCATATTGGTTGGCGGCCGGGGTCGTCGGACACAATTCTGAAAGATGACCACCTAAAGATCATTCCATCATAGTTTGGCCCCAATTGGCCCCGTAGTTTCAGAGGAGATAATTTTTAAGTGATTTTTTGCCAAATTTGATATTTTTAGTAATGGTGGCTATCTTGGTTGGTGGCAGGGGTCATCGGACACAATTCTCAAAGAGGACCATCTGAAGACCATTCCACCATAGTTTGGCCCAATTGACCCAACAGTTTCAGAGAAGATAATTTGTAAGTGATTTTTCGCCGTATTTTCTATTTTTAGTAACGGCAACCATCTTGGTTGGCGGCCGGGGTCGTCGGACAGAATTCTGAAAGGGGATGACCTAAAGAACATTCCACCATAGTTTGGGCCAAATTGGCCCAGCAGTTTCAGAGGAGATAATTTTTAAGTGATTTTTTGCTAAATTTTCTATTTTTAGTAGTGGTGGCCATCTTGGTTGGCGGCCGGGGTCGTCGGACACAATTCTGAAAGAGGACCATCTGAAGACCATTCCACCATAGTTTGGGCCCAATTGGCCCAGCAGTTTCAGAGAAGATAATTTTAAAGTGATTTTTTGCTGAATTTTCTATTTTTAGTAACGGCAGCCATCTTGGTAGGCGGGGGGGATTGTCGGACACAATTCTGAAAGGGGACCACCCAAGGACCATTCCACCAAAGTTTGGTTCAAATTGGCCCAGTGGTTTTAGAGGAGTTGATTAAAATACAAAAAGCTAACAACAGACGGACGACGGACGCCCAGTGATAGCAATAGCTCACATGACCCTTCGGGTCAGGTGAGCTAAAAACAAAACTTTCTTCAACTTTTTTCTCGCTAAGAATAAACCGGTTGAATCAACTGATCGTGAAGCTGGCCTGCCTGATGCAACATCGACGGAAGTATCAAGCCAAAATACTAATGAAGGTTCGGGTTCTAAAGCTGAAAAGCGTAAATTCTAAGATGTCTGGAAGTCAAGAGTTTTTGTGGCTCATTATTTACGATTACAGTAGCGACGTTATGTCTTGTGATGTTTGCCAAATGGCAGGACTATATATTGCTGGCAAAACTGAATTTGTTACATTTTTTTTTTTGTACTGGAAAGAAAAAGTTTAAACGTGAAAGTATTTTTTATCATAATAAAAGTTAGAAACATGAAAAATGTTTCAATATCTGGTATCAGCAAAAGCCCATTCCTTAACTTATAAATACTTAGTACATTTTTAGCTCCAGTAAACCATCTTCAAGTTTAATACTTCAGCCTTTTGTAAAACAGTTGGGAAAAAAAATGAAATTGGACTTATAATAAAATTGTCTTTGTTGTTGCCAAAGAAATAAATACACATTGGAGTTATATAGTACAAATTAGTATCTTTATTAATCTGGCTAGTAACATATTTTTGTTGGCGAGTAAAAAATATTTCCTTACTAGCCAGGGACTAGTGGGAGCTGGTATGAATCGTAGAGCCCTGATATTGTTGAACGACTTTGGCACATAAACAACGTGACGTTATATGAAGACTTCCAGTATAAAATGTAAAGATCAGACGTTACTTGGCTTCGTGTATGCTTCAATTTAGATAGAATTTAACTCAAATAAGTTTTCAAGGTAGGTATTTTAATTATTTTTGTGTATTGTTGTACATGTATATAACATAGGATTGCACGTTTTCAAGATGGCATATCCTTAAACAACTACATTACTATTTTTTTAGCGGAAGAATTTGAAAAGTGCATATATGTCGTCATTTATTTGTATGTTTTCAATCTAGTGTGTACACGTTGGGAGAATTTCATAAGAATATGAATAACAGTACTGTAGTTGAAGAATTGTCGGTGTCAATTGTGGATTTGACGGTCGCAAATATCTGTTTTACTGGTTCTGCTTCACGTCGCCAGTAAAACGGCATTTGTTACCATCAAATCCACAATTGACAACTCCAACTCTTCAAATACAGTACTGTTATTCCTTAATTCTGGAGGCTATATGAAATTTAACTTGGTCGTCTGCAAACTGGACACCAAATCTCTTCGTCACATAATCACATATTATCCAATTACTGGCCGACTTATTGTCACATGGGGATATATTATTTTTTATGTTTCAGTTTGTTGTTGTTTTTTAACATCACACACAATTCACACCGACAACCCTTTTAATTTGTAAACATTGGATTTTAAAATATCTTTTTGATTCGTTACGTGATGGATAAATAGTATTTCCACAGGAATCGGAAATTTTATCAATATGATGAGATACGTTATATGAGCAGTGAACGTAGTGAGTGAAACGAACTGGAATGCAATGCCGTTTTGGAGAAATCGGCTCTGGCTCTTTAAACCTCCGAAAAATTAATAAAAATTGTCAACACTGTAACCAAATAACATTTTCCTGCCATTATATGTTAGTGGTCTTTTATCGTCTCAGTTGACAGTTCCACTTTACCGAGAAGCCATTGTGTGACATCACATTCTCTCCCTTTATTGTAGTCCTATAACATAGAACATCGCACGTCGATATTTTCATTTTATATTATCGTTTTATATTCATTTTTTATTGTTTTTGCTATTTTTTTTTTTTTACTATTTTTTTTTTTTATTGTCAATGTGCCATGCGAGGTCCTATCGGAAGATGGTCAAATCACGTAGCATGTCAAAAAATAAAAACAGACTCTATT
>MJUT01005427.1:1390038-1404694 GCA_002080005.1 Gigantidas platifrons
CCCCCCCTTTTTCGTGAAAGTATAAGTTGAATTATCTCCCCTTTTAAATTTTGGACAGCAACCATATTCCTTCATGCACATCTGCAGGTAGTGTACTACAAGTGTGTAAATTTTCATAAAAATCCAATAAGCCGTTTAGGAGGAGTTGCGCTTACAAGGTACAGGGACAGACGGACAGTATAAGCTGAATTATCTCCCTTATTAAATTTTGGACAGCAACTATATTCCTTCATGCACATCTGCAGGTAGTGTACTACAAGTGTGTAAAGTTTCATAAAAATCCAATTTGCCGTTTAGGAGGAGTTGCGCTTACAAGGTACATGCACCCCCCCCAACCCCCTTTTTGTGAAAGTATAAGTTGAATTATCTCCCCTTTTAAATTTTAGACAGCAACCATATTTCTTCATGCACATCTGCAGGTAGTGTACTACAAGTGTGTAAAGTTTCATAAAAATCCAATAAGCCGTTTAGGAGGAGTTGCACTTACAAGGTACATACCCTCCCCCTCCCTTTTCGTGAAAGTATAAGTTGAATTATCTCCCCTTTTAAATTTTGGACAGCAACCATATTCCTTCATGCACATCTGCAGATAGCTATATAGTGTACTACAACTTTGTAAAGTTTCACAAAAATCCAATAAGCCATTTAGGGGGAGTTGCGCTTACAAGGTACACGGACGGACGGACAGAGTGATTCCTATATCCCCCCCCAAACTTTGTTTGCGGGGGGTATAATTACATGCATGATTAACAATCAAAGGCAAATACGGCTTAATTGTAAATTATTGATCCGTAAACAACACAATCACTGTACAAACACCACTATAAATACACCTAATCAGTTGTATGGGGTTCATTGCGGGGCACTTTAATTTTGTTCTTGTTCAGAACAATGATCTGATCTACAACTTCGGATGATAGTCTATTTCGAAGTTTTGTTACAATTAGTCCTGCAGATGAAAAAATCCTCTCTGAAGGAACGGATGTTGCCGGTACTGCTAACACGTTTTGCAATAACTAATAATCGTGGATATTTGGTTTCTCTATCAGCCCACCACTCGAGTGGGGATTTTTCTAAGTCAGACTTGTCGAGCAGAGAACTTTATAACTCTAGCTCTGTTAATTGTGCATCACAAAGAGTGCATTTGTTACAATATTTCCTTTTAACGATCATTTAAAATAATTCCATACCGCTGATTTTTGTGGAGGCATTTTGACGTACCGATTTTATTTCTAACAACTTAGAAAATACGGAGGAAGAAGAAGAAGAACTGTATTCTTATTTGTTCACACTTAAACTTTACTTAGGGAATATTCAAAGAGAAAAATGAAAGGGAAAATGTCTAAAGATAAAAAAGTTAGGCGAGTATTAAGAGTACAAAATTTGTACCCGATACTCGGACCTTCCGAGTGATACTCGAATACTCGTTGACATCCCTAATTTATCGTAAGTGACCTTGACCTTTGACCTAATGACCCCAAAATAAAAAGGGTTCTTCCCCTTCCACAGGGGAATCATGTGACTAAGTTTGGTAAAGATCCGATATACAGAACTAAAGTTATTGAGCGGAAACCTGTGTGAACGCCCGCCCACCCGCCCACCATACCCAATCACATAATACGGCCCGTCTCGAGACGGGCGAATAAAAATCAAAATGTGAGAGGAAATAATAAAAAATTATTGCCCAAATTAGAATAAAATATTACAAATCATAGCAATTAACTTTCTTTGATGGAGAGTAGAGTTATATTGTTTAATGCCACTGTTAACAATATTTCAGCTATATCGTGGCACCAGTGTTTATTGGTGGAGGAAACCGGAGGACCCTGAGAAAACCACCGATCTGTTGCAATTCACTGACAAACTTTATCACATAATGTTGTAAACCTCGCCCTATTCGAACCCACGACATCAGTGGTGATAGGTTGATTAAATGGTGTTTAATGCCAACTTTAGCAATATTTCAGCTATATTGTGGGAGTGGTGATAGGCACTGATTGCATAGGTAGTTGTAAATCCAACTACCATATGATCACACGACGGCTCTGACAAAAAAAATGACAAAAAATTTTCTTATAATTTGTAGATATGTTGTTACAACATTAAAGTTTTTGTACAGATTATGGGGAAAATATGTTATTTTTATAGAATTTGTATGAAAGATGACACATCTACCCACATTAAAGTTAAACAAGATCAACTGTGCACTAATGCTTACTTATGACACCCCCGCAAACAGGAAGTAGGAATGTGACGGGTCCAAAAACGCTTCCCACGATATGGGATATCTATATGAAGCTTGTGACCAAATATCAGATTTCTGCCATCAATAGTTGCTGAGAAAAATGTGATGGAAAATATCTTGGGACGGACGGAAGAGACAGACAGACGAAAGGACGGACAAAGATAAAACAGCATACCCCCCCTCCGCTGGAGCGGGGGCATAATAACACCAATAAAAACATATATTAGACTAAAGTCAGAAATGTGTAAATGATCTATAGTCACTCAAACTTCGACTCATGTAAATATTAAGCTCATGTAAATCTTCTTACTAACAATATACAGTACATAAATAGAATAAAGTCAAACCTGTGTTAAGAGGTCACATTTACAACTAAGATAAAGTGACCTTAAAAGACAGGTGACCCGTTAAAAGAGGTTCAATTTATATGAAATGTTCTACGACAAGATATGAAAAAGGTTACCTTTAAATAGAGGTGAACGCACAGACAGGATTGACTGTATTTATATTTACCTGTAATTGGTATGGTTTGCAGGCTTTAATTAAAGCATTAATTAGTGTACTCGTATGGTGAAAATGTACATTCTCATCAATCAAACCATGGATTATCAACAGTCGACTTTCACTGCAATAAAATTTAAAGTTTACATTGAATGTTTTCTCCAGAATTGGCCCTGCTGATTTTCGAAACAGAAAAAAAAATTTGAAGACTTTTCAAGTAGCATGTTTGTGTTTGTTTGTTTGATGGTGTTTAGCGCCTTTTTCAACAATATTTCAGTTATATCGTGGTGGTCAGTTTTATTTGTGGGGGAAACCGGAGGACCTGGAGAAAACCAACGACCTGTCGCAAGTCACTGACAAACTTTATCACATCATGTTGTACACCTCGCCCTAATCGAGATTCGAACTCACGACATCAGTGGTGATAGGCACTGATTGAATAGGTAGTTACAAATCCAACTAGCATATGATCATGGCCACGATGGCACCTCAGGATGCTTGTGAAATTTGGCCTATGGGACAGGTTAGCTAAAATAAAAAAGAGGTCAAAATCAGAAAATATTGAAGACCATAAAGGTAGCATTTTTTGTTGCCAAATTTGGTCTATAGGACAGGTGAGCTAAATAATAAAGGTGGCAATCAAAAGATTACTTTTCTTCTCCTCTCTAATCAATACTATACTTTCAATAAATTATATATATTCAAATAACCCTGCCACATTGTTGTGCCTGTCCCAAACCAGGACATGGATTTCCAAGGTAATATATATGTCTTTGTATTTTTTTTAAGTTCAATTAGAGGTGATTGTTGGTTTTGTTGATATTAATGGAATTTCTTACTATCACTGTTTAAACTTTCTTTTCATTAACTTAAAAAAAAAACTTACGCATCAGGAAATTTATCAACATAAGTTAATATTGAACTATCTCTATAATTATCTTCATTGTCTTCAGGAATGTTCATATATCTCTCTGTATACCCTGTATCATAGAGGTTCCAACTAACAACAGGGGCTCCTGCTATAGCTACCTGTAATTAGATACTAAATATCATGTTTGTTTTCTGTATATACCATAAATATATATAGTAAAACCTGCCCATGTGGTCACCTCTATTAAGCAGTCACCTGTATTAAAAGGTCATCATTTTCTTGTACTGTCATATAAAATTACATATGAATTGAGCCTCTTTTAAGAGGTCACCAGTCTTATAAGGTCACTTGTTTTTGTCCCAAAGGTGACCTCTGAATACAGGTTTGACTGTATAAGCCATAATTTGTTGAGAGTTTTAACACAGGTTGGCAGGATATTATACGTTTTCAGTCTTGAGATGTTATATATCCCGTTTTAGAGGGCAGTGGTTTTGTTAAAAGGTGAGGCGTCAGCTGAACCTTTTAACAAAACCACTGCCCTCCTAAACGGGATATATAACATCTCGAGACTGATAACATTTTTATCTGAATGTTCCAACATTAATCTTATTATAGGAAAAACATAAATTACGTTTATCTTTGGACAAAGGTCACAGAGAACGATTATTGATTTTCTGTCATGTAGTACACAGCACAGGCAATAGGTGAGACGTCGTTTATGAAATATAGATGAGAGACGTCGTCTGCTGTGTGAGCGAGATTATTGATTTTCTGTCACCGCACTTCTTCAAAGACATTGAATTTCTGTCAACGCACTTCTTCAAAGAAGTTTCTGGCACTGCACTTCTTCCATGAATCCTTAGAAGTACCTTGTTAGCCAATCAAAATTCTACTTGCCACGAGAACATCAGATAATAGTATTTATATCCCCAGTGGATGTTTGCATGCACCACAGTCGTGTATAAATACATGAAATAACTTCTGAATGGTGTCCAAAATTTGTCCGATAATACTTGTGTGTGAAGTAAAATATATCAGGAATTTTATCACTGCATTGTTCATATATAGCCAATGTACAATCAAATAAGTTCCAGCCAACAACAAGTGTTTCAGGAATAGCTACTTATAACTACATATGAAGTTTTTTTCTGCATACCATGTATCAACATAACAGGTGCCACTAGTGGAGCAGGAACTGCCTACCCTTCCGGAGCATCTGAGTTCATCCCCGGTTTTTAGTGGGGTTCGTGTTACAAGGTCTTTAGTTTTATATGTATGTTTTGTAAACCAATGTTTGTCCTTTTGTCTTTTTTCTTTTGGCTATTGTGTTTTCTGTTCTTCTTTGATTTACAAATTCTGATTTGGTATCTTCAAAATCTTCTTCCAACATTACATTGTAGATATATATACTTCAAATATTTGGGAAATAAAGGGTTGAGGAAAACAACATAATTCAATCCAAAAATAGATGAATCAGAAATGACATATATTTTGCAGAATACCAATGTATATTTCATATTATTTAACATAAACTGAAAATTTACTTTCATAGAATTTTAATCTTAATTTTACCTTGAAGATATTTGGATGTTTCGCCAAACCCAGTAATGACAAGTAACCACCTGTGAAAAATAAATAAATCTAAGCTTAAGAAACTCAAAATCAAATTCTATGTACAGACTTACTTTATGGATAATAAAATTATCTAAGAAATAAAAATATTTTCATAACTAGAGGCTCAGTGGGCTGAGCCTGTATCGCTCACCTTTCATTCTGCTTTGAGGAAACTTAATACAGAACCGTTCATAGGTGCTTCTCACCAAGTTTCGGTTCATTTGACTAAGCAATCTCAGAGAAGATTTTTAGAAACCAACCAACCAGAAACAAGATTAGCCTGTGGCAGCCATGTTTGTATACGGATTGGGGCGAAATGAGCAATCGTTATAGAGGCCATTCCATACATGCTTCCTACCAAGTTTCGGTTCATTTTGCAAAGCGGTTTCAAAGAAGAAGATTTTAGAAATTGATCAATCAGAAACAAGAATTGCCTACGACGTCCATGTTTTTAACAAATTGCAAAATGAGTAATCTTGATAGAGGACCTTCCAAAGATGCTTCATACCAAATTTCAGTTCATTTGGGAAAGCGGTTGCAGAGGAGAAGATTCGTTAGAAATCAACCAATCAGAAACAAGAATTGCCTGTGGCAGCCATGTTTGTCAATGGATTGCAATTAAATGAGCGATCTTTATAGAGGACCTTCCAAGGATGTTTCCTACCAAGTTTCGCTTCATTTGGCCAAGTGGTTTCAAAGAAGAAGATTTTTTAGAAATCAACCAATCAGAAACAAGAATTAGCTGTGGTGGCCATATTTATTAGCTGAACATAACTAAATGGGCAACATTTATAGAGGACCTTCCATAGATGCTTCCTACCAAGTTACGGTTCATTTGGCCAAGCATTTTCAGAATAGAAGATTTTTTAGCAATCAACCAATCAGAAACAGGAATTGCCTGTGGTGGCCATGTTTGTTAACGAATGGGACGAAATGAGCATTCTTTATTGAGGATTTTCCATAGATGCTACCAACCAAGCTACAGTTCATTTGGCTAAGCGGTTTCAGAGGAGAAGATTTTTTAGAAATCAACCAATTAGAAACAAGAATTGCCTGTGGCGGCCGTGTTTGTGAACGGATCGGAACGAAATGAGCACTCTTTATAGAGGACCTTCCATAGATGCTTCCTGCCAAGTTTCGGTTCATTTCGCAAAGTGGTTGCAGAGGAGAAGATTTGTTTAAATCGGCCAATCAGAAACAATAATTGCCTGTGGCGGCTATGTTTGTAAATGGATCAGGACAAAATTAGCAATCTTTATAGAGGACCTTCCATAGATGCTTCCTACCAAGTTTCAGTTCATTTGGCTGAGGGGTTTCAGAGGAGAAGATCAAAATGTGAAAAGTTAACGGACGACGGACGCCAAGTGATGGCAAAAGCTCACATTGTCTTTGACAAGGTGAGCTAAAAAAACAATATGCTTATTCAGGTGTCGATGGTTTAAGGTTTATGGTGTTTAATGCCACTTTCATCAATATTTCAGTTATATCATGATGGTCAGTGTTATTGGTGGAGGAAACCGGAGTACCTGGAGAAAAACATCGACCTGTCACAAGTCACTGACAAACTTTATCACATAATATTGTATCAAGTACACCTCATCTGAGCGGGGTTTGAACTCACAACATTAGTGGTGATAGGCACTTATTGCACAGGTAGTTGGAAATCCAACTACCATATGATCATGACCAGCCCTTCATGTGTTGATGTACATGCAATAATCAACATTTGTATCAAGTCTCAATCTAGGCTTAAAATCGTAACATGTTTATTATTGTGAAATCAAAGGAAATAATGTCTTATTTCCTTTTTATATATTGTAATTGAATGTTTGCTTTATACCAGATGAAAGTTCCTGGAAAAACCAGTGTCAGTAAGTACCTGGAAAATTTCAACATTTTAGGTAGACACACTTTTTTTTACTTGCTAATAGTGTAAGCATATATTTATGTATTTCGGGTGTAAAGTTTTTTTTCAAGTTCATCCTTTACTGTTATCGCTTGCTCTACATGATTCAGGTACCAGGAAATTGCTACTTGTATACTAGACAAATAAAGTAAAAATGTATTCCTTTATAGTACAGCATATGCAGTGATTGTATGATAAATTAAAATAATGACTACAAACCATAAGACCATCCATGAATGGCTACTCTATCTAAATCTATAAAATCTACAACAGAGGCCAGGTATCTTAGTCCTTCTATCTGATCATCCAGTTCTACAGTACCCTGTAAAAAAACAAGACAATAAAATCTACAACAGAGGCCAGGTATCTTAGTCCTTCTATCTGATCATCCAGTTCTACAGTACCCTGTAAAAAACAAGACAATAAAATCTACAACAGAGGCCAGGTATCTTAGTCCTTCTATCTGATTCCTTCTATCTGATCATCCAGTTCTACAGTACCCTGTAAAAAAACAAGACAATAAAATCTACAACAGAGGCCAGGTATCTTAGTCCTTCTATCTGATCATCCAGTTCTACAGTACCCTGTAAAAAAACAAGAAAATAAAATCTAAATAATGGAGAATGGAGGTGGTTATGGTGTTTAACGCCACTTTCAACAATATTTCAGTTATATCATGGCAGTCAGTTTTATTGATGGAGGTCACCGGAGTAAACCACCGATATGCCATAAGTCACTGATCAACAATAAAATGGAGGAAAAAGCTAATAATTCATAATGAAGACGGAAGACAGAATTCTAAAAATATAAGTAGTCACCGTCTTGTAAGGTAATCACTTCTGTAATGCAATAGAGGTATTATAATAAGACAGTGGCCTCTACTGAGGGGGGGGGGGCAATTTAATAGTATTTTACTATTTCGGAGCATCTGAAATCTGGCCTGATGAGAGGGATGGCCTTTGGCAGTGTTTTCACTACAAATTTTGATTGGGGGAGATTTTAGAATTATAGACAGAGAGAAAATTCGGCCGAGAGTCAGAAGGCCCCCAGTGGCTTCAGTGAAAAGCCCTGGTAAGGGTGCAGGTGGAAGCACCCCAGCCAATTTTTGATTTGGTGAATTTTGATTTGCTTTTAAAGGTGTTTCCTAACTTTAAAAAATCTTCTTGACCATTGAACAATTTTTTATTGAGAATGATTTCTCAAGATTAACAACCATCAGCCATTTTCCATTGTTATTTCTGAGAAAGATGTCACATGGTTCTGCAATTTTTCAGGTCAAGGATAAATGTACAAGTTTGGGAGGCAGTAGAAATAAACTTGATCATTCAGAAAAGAAATATGGACTTCCCCTATGATTATGTACTATTGAAAATAAAGATTTGATAATATTGGTGTTTGCTTCATTTCCTTGACATAGTATGAAGTTATATCAGCATTAAGATTCTTTGCAGTTTTTGAATAATTAAAATAGAATCATTATGAATTTCTTATCTTAAAGCTTATATTATCATATTAAATGCACATTTAAAGAATATACTTGTTAATTTGCTAGCCTTTTCTATATTCTTACTGTAATTTCTCTCTTAAGATTTTGAAATAAAGTATGCATTTAACTTTTTTTAATAACAGAAAAAAACTTTAAAAGTAAGTAATATTCAAGAATCTGATTGTTAATGTAACCACAAACCAGTATCAATACAAAATGAAGAATGAAAGTTGTCAAAGACTCCTACATTTCAATAAACTTTTATTTTGAAAATATACAATCACAAATGACCAAACCCCATAAAATATTTTAAGGGAGAACTCAAGCATGTGCTTCAGAAGGGGATAGACAGTTCCTTATATTCAGTCATAGACATCTGCATATAGTCTGTAGTTTGACAGACTAGATACTTTTTCGTGTTAATGCATATACATGTATATCCCATGTCCTCAAACAGAAAATCAAAATAATGTCAGACAGGGGACTCTTGAAAATGACTAGGAACATCAAATATTTGCAATATCATTCGAGATATTCGAGTCAGAACTTTAAAAGAAATGTGGCATCTTACTGGCCCAGTTCCCGAAATGAACATTTGAATTTACTGGTCCGAATCAAATTCCTGCAATTTATTTTATATATAAATGTAGTTCTAAATAAAAACTGAAAATATTTAGTGGTCTGAACAATTAAACTAAGTTTTACTGGTCTACTCTTGGGCTGGTGCTCATCGTATTCGGTAGTACCCATCACCCCTTTTTCCATACCGATACAACGTTACAAGATCAGACCATGCTTACTTTGATAGAAAACATAAAAGTGGGTTATATTCCCTTCACTCTTTCAATCAATTAATTCAAATTATTTTAATCATCTTTTTGCTTTTTTTGGACAAAAGTTCAATATTGATTTCTGCCGCTTCGTCGATGTTATCAATGTCATTCGGACCAAAGCTAGTCGGCCTCAAATCTTCCGTTGGAATGATTAAACTTTTATTTATTATTCCTACTGTGAATCGTAATGTTTTAACATAAAGAAATAATTAATTCTTCCCTTCTTCAGCCTCGGTCATTGCATATTTATACTCTGAAGTAAACGAAGCTGTTAGATAAAAACCAGAAGTAATTGAAATATTATAAATGGGACGAGAATATTTGAGGCCAAAAGAAAAAATTGGCCATTGACTCGTTTCTTTGTCACAGCAGTGCTTTTTCATACACGAAATTAAGGTCAAATCGTAACCAAGCTCAAACACTAAGATTTGTTTTCAATCCCCGAATTATATACTCCCATGTTCACTCCGAGAGTACATGCCAGCAAATGACAAACTTATACAATTAAAATAGAAAAGACAACTCGATTTATTTTTTAACATTAAACCCATGCTTGGAAAATTCATAGCCGGGGATTTTATAGCAATAGCCGGTGAAATGCGCTGGTTTCCGGCTTCAAATGAAAACACAGTTTGGTAAGAGGAGCTTTATAAGGGGGGGCTATTGTATTCTCAACAGATTTGAATATTCCATCTGTCTGTTTATCATTTCTTTTACACTTCACAAAATATGGATATTAACCTTCAAAGAGGTTTAAGTATTTGACTAATTGTTATTCAATGTCAAGTGAACAGATTTTTAGTTATATTCAGGGGGCAATCATGGTCATGATCGTATGGTAGTTAGATTTACAACTACCTATGCAATCAGTGCCTATCACCACTAACGTTGTGAGTTCGAGCCCCGCTCAGGTGAAGTTTGTCAGTGACTTGCAGCAGATAGGTGGTTTTCTTAGAGTATGCCGGTTTCCTCCATCAATAAATCTGACCACCACGATATAACTGATATATTGTTGAAAGTGGTGTTAAACAACACAACCCAATAACCCTTAGTTATATTCATTGCAGGAACAAATTCACAAATAATGGATGTAAAAAGGCAGTGCTATTATGGATCATATATGGATGGATGTCTACATTGCCACAAATCACAAAATGATACAATGGACAGTGCTAGATAATTTTTTGTCATAGTAAAATTCTTTACCAATTTGTCTTTAATGTAACTTTCATATTTTAGACCTCGATGACAAGACCCTCGTCCATCTATCACAACAACTGTGTATCCATGTGTTGCCAAAGTATGATGACGTAAAAATCTGAAGAAGAACAAATATTTCAATAAGTCTATACAGTAGTTTTCTTTAAACTTATTTAAAAAATATTCTACAAAATCATGTATTTGACGATAGCCTAGCAGATTTCTACAAGGGAATACTAACTTATTTAAAATATTCTACAAAATCATGTATTTGACGAAAGCAGGTTTCTATAAAGGAAAGACTAACTTATTAAAAAAATTCTTCAAAATCATGTATTTGACGATAGCAGGTTTCTACAAGGGAAGACTAACTTATTCAAAATATTCTACAAAATCATGTATTTGACGATAGCAGGTTTCTATAAAGGAAAGACTATCTTATTAAAAATATTCTACAAAATCATGTATTTGACGATAGCAGGTTTCTACAAGGGAAGACTAACTTATTTAAAATATTCTACAAAATCATGTATTTGACGACAGCATAGCATATTTCTACAAGGGAAGACTAACTTATTCAAAATATTTTACAAAATCCTGTATTTGACGATAGCAGGTTTCTACAAGGGAAGACATCAGTTACTATGAATATCCCTGAAATAATGGTTTAGTACATTGTATAAACCTTGTTGATTTTTATCAAGAAAGACATATCAGTTTGGAAATCAACATAAGATAAGAAAGCTTCATAAACAAAGATATAGTTAAATTAGGCTCAAAAGAATAAACAATATTATGGAGAGCTAACAGATATGAATACTATAATGTAGCTCTGAAAAGTGTATACTGGTATTACTCATCTGAATTAGATAGGCAATGAACAAACAATTTGAAAATCCTCGTTTTTTAATATTTTAACCCAATGCTCTATTTACGGTAAAAGGAGCCATGTTGGTTTAATAGTGGGATTATCAGATACATATCCTAATGATGAGTCTGACCCAAGTGTTTTCAGAGGAGATGATTCCCAAATCAATTTTTGCTAGAATAGTAAGACGGATGGCAACAGACGCCAAGTGATGGCAAAAGCTCACTTTGAATCCTGTGAGCTAAAAAGCACAGCATGTGAAAGAGATATTGAAATATTCTGATTTGCATTGAACCATAAACAATATATTTCTTTTCTTTTTCTGCAATTACTCGACTCATTTCCTATCAGCAAGTTTCATAGCAGCTAAATTTTAATCAGAAATCATAGAGTTAATAAATTGTTACAAATATACAATCCTAATCCTACCTTACTCCCTTAAATGCATTAGTAACTTGTTGCGCTTGCGGCCCTCCATACACCATTAACACTGTAGGTCTTTTTTCTCCTGGTTCACAACCGTAGGGTTCATAATATAGACCATGTAATTTATACCCGCAAGAACTGTCAAAGCTAAATAACTTTGGTGCTTGATAATCTGGACAGGCTGTAAAATACAGGCAAAAATCAGATTAATGGTAACTGTATGTTATTAGGATTACGGTTATGGTGTTTAATGCCACAATATTTCAGTTATATCGAGAAGGTCAGTTTTATTGGTGGAGGAAACCAAAGTACCCAGAGAAAACCACAGACTTGTTGCAAGTCACTGACAAACTTTATCACATAATGTTGTATCAAGTACACCTTACCATATTTTTAAGTTACTTTAATATTGTAATTCAATCACTTGGAATCCTGGGCCAATGTGATATACATGTATGTTAACAGTTTATAACAAGTTTATATTATGCAACATTGCGTTTGTCCTGGAGAACTTTAGGATTGTCTCTGGCTGAAACCATATCCTCTCTTATGATTTTGCCAGCTAAATATGTTATTCAGAGCTTGTGGTTAATATAACAACTTGCTCGATAGGGTTTGCTGCTAACAAACCAGCTATTGAACTAAGGGTTCTAAGTGGTTATGATGAAGTATTCACTTCGAAAGTTTTACAGTCCATTATTGAATATCTGCATCACAGATGCCCATTTGTCATAGTCACAATCCAATCCTCTCTTCTAACACGACTTGTCACCATATTTTTAAACAAGAATAACATGATGGGTGTCACTACAAGAGCAGGAACTTCTCACCTTTCTAGAGCACCTGAGTTCACCTTCGATTTTTTTGTGGGGGTTCATTTTGTCCAATTTTTTGGTTTTCTGCATATTGTTTGTCTTTTTGTTCTTTTTTATTTGGGCATTGTGTTGTCTTCTTCTTTATTTGGGCATTGTGTTGTCTGTTTTTTTTATTTGGGCATTGTGTTGTCTGTTCTTTTTTATTTGGGCATTGTGTTGTCTGTTCTTTTTTATTTGGGCATTGTGTTGTCTGTTCTTTTTTATTTGGGCATTGTGTTGTCTGTTCTTTTTTATTTGGGCATTGTGTTGTCTGTTCTTTTTTTATTTGGACATTGCATTGTCTGTTTTTTTTTCATTTGGGCATTGTGTTGTCTGTTCTTTTTTCATTTGGGCATTGTGTTGTCTGTTCTTTTTTATTTGGGCATTGCGTTGTCTGTTTTTTTTTATTTGGGCATTGTGTTGTCTTCTTCTTTATTTGGTGATTTTGTTGTCTTCATTTTTATTTGGACATTGTGTTGTCTGTTACTTTTTTATTTGGGAATTGTGTTGTCTTCTTTTTTATTTGGGCATTGTGTTGTCTGTTACTTTTTTATTTGGGAATTGTGTTGTCTTCTTCTTTATTTGGGCATTGTGTTGTCTTGTTGTCTTCTTCTTTATTTGGGCATTGTGTTGTCTGTTTTTTTTATTTGGGCATTGTGTTGTCTGCTCTTTTTTATTTGGGCATTGTGTTGTCTGTTCTTTTTAATTTGGGCATTGTGTTGTCTGGTTTTTTTTATTTGGGCATTGTGTTGTCTATTCTTTTTTATTTGGGCATTGTGTTGTCTGTTCTTTTTTATTTGGGCATTGTGTTGTCTGTTCTTTTTTATTTGGGCATTGTGTTGTCTGTTCTTTTTTATTTGGGCATTGTGTTGTCTGGTTTTTTTTATTTGGGCATTGTGTTGTCTGTTTTTTTTCAACTTACAGATTCTGATTGCCCCTTTTGTATCTTCAAACTGTTCTCGTTCATTAGGCCAAAAAAATATGTGTGTTTAGGGTTTTATCCCTAAACAAAATAGGGTAGGTAGGTAGGAATTTTTTTTTCAAAATATTTTTACATTAAGTTAATGGGGAAGAAATCCAAAGTTTAATGGTGCTTAAGCCAAAATGACCATAAAAATGTTAGGGTAGGCATTTTTGAGAGCAAAAAATAGGGTAGGTAGGGAAACCCTAAACACACATATTTTTTTGTTTTGGCCTTAGTTAATGACTTGACATGAAAGTTAGGGTACTTAACGTCACTTTCAAGAATATTGTAGTTATATAATGGCGGTCAGTTTTATTGGTGGAAAAAAACGGAGTACCCGGAGAAAACCACTGAGCTGTAGCAAGTCACTGACAAACTTTATCACATAATTAATGTTGCATGGAGTACACCTCGCCATGAACAGGATTCGAACTAACAACTTTAGCGGTGATAAGTACTGATTGCATAGGTAGTTATAAATCCAACCACAATATGATCACGACCACAATATTCCCGGTATCTAGTCGTTAAGTTAAATTAAGCTATTAATGGAGAATTAAGAACTAATTCATAGCAGGCATAGAGTTGTGCAAATTTACACATGGGCTGGGCCTTTATATTCTTAGATTTTACCCCTTGTGAGAGTTGTGCAAAATCTAAGAATATAAAGGCCCAGCCCATGTGTAAATTTGCACAACTCTATGCCTGCTATGAATTATTTCGATTCTAATAGGACAAATATGGTAATTTTTAACCTTCCGTGAACTGTATACACATGGCATTTGGTGGCTGTTCCATTTACCTCCTTAGGAAATTTTGAATTGATTTTGAATTATTTGTTTTTGAACGAGATATTTTAAAACAATAAAACAATATTTTAAAAAGCTT
>MJUT01005427.1:1411130-1435023 GCA_002080005.1 Gigantidas platifrons
AAATATAATGTACACTTTACAGTGAAAAATACAATGTACACTTTACAGTGAAAATACAATGTATACTTTACAGTGAAAAATATAATGTACACATTACAGTGAAAAATACAATGTACACTTTACAGTGAAAATACAATGTACACTTTACAGTGAAAAAAGGTTAACCATATCTATTTTCTTCAACCCTTGATAATTGTTATGCAACTTGAATTAATCACATACCTTCTTCAAGCATATCTAAAGCACTTTTATATGTATCACAGTTTTTCAGCTTTGATGTAACCTTGTATAGATGCCTGTATCCAGATTTTTCACTAGACCACACAAATGTCACTTCCGAACTACTCACAGATGGCAGGAAATATAAATTATCATGGACCTGTTAATTAAAGAGATATGTAATCAGATTTTATATTTAGATTGAACAAAAATATATTTTTTAGCCAATCACATTGTAAATTTTAAATAAAAGATTATTTGAGCCAAATAATAAGGGGAGCATCCACCAATCAGATTAAAACGACATCTCTGACTTTCTCCCCTTGACTGACAAGTCTCACATGTCGTGACATATCAGTAGGAGGAGCAACATGTCTCACATGCCGTGACATATCAGTAGGAGGAGCAACATGTCTCACATGTCGTGACATATCAGTAGGAGGAGCAATGTCAGAGATGTGATTTTAATCTGATTGGTCCTCCACCAGTGGAAACAAAGCTTTAAGTTTGGGTTATGGTGTTTAACGCCACTTTCAACAATATTTCAGTTATATCATGGCAGAGTACTCAGAGAAAACCATCGACCTCTCGCAAGTCACTGACAAACTTACTCACATAATGTTGTATTGAGTACACCCGGCATCGTAGTGTAAAATAAATTCTTACATATTTGGTTATCATGAACTAAAAGTTTCCTTTCTGAACGTTCCTTTTAGTAAATGGACCTAAAGTTTAATTTCTGAACTTTTTAATAGTGTACATTCAAGATGGCAGTCACGGCCATAATACTATGGTAGTTAGATTAAAATGGATCAACACAACCAGTGCCTATCACCACCAACAGTATCATTTTGAGTCCTGTCTGTTACTAAAATCTTGTCAAACTTGTAGTCAAAGGTTACCATTGGGCAAAGGAAAAAAAAAAGACAGCATAAGACATCCAACCTATTATTTAAGATATGTCGATTCTGATAGTCAGTTCCTGTCCATAATGATTCACCTATTACTATTATAAAAAGGTACTTTATTGGATAACATGGCAGTCAATTTGTAATGCTGCTGTGTTTATATAACAATTTACAGTTATGTTATTTACCGATGATTGAAAAAAAAGTCTACAATAACAACCGACAGTTAAATACTGCTAAACTAATACAATGGGGTAAATTTAAATGACCCCAGACTGTGTTAGTGAGGTGGCCACCTATTTGAGTAAAAACAACATGCAAAACAGGTTGGCAGGGTTGTTTACAGCAGGTGGCCACTAATGCAAAGTTTTGAGTGTAATATAACATTAGACACTCTTACCCACTACTCTAGTGGATATGTATATGGTAGATACAGTAAAACCTGTCTAAACCCAACCTCCTTAGGACCAGCTTGATACCGATGCTTGGTTTATACAGGTTACATTAACCAAGAATTCTTTCATGGGGAACTATATCTACATTCTATTTTTTTTTTCAGGGTTCAGTTTATACAGGAATCTGGTTTTATTCAGGGTTCGGTTTAGACAGGTTTCGCTGTATAATGTTTTTCCCCTTGTGTAAATAATGAAATCAATCTTACATTAACCCAAATATCAGAAAAATCTTCATAAATGACTTGCAGTGAGGGATAACTTGTGCTGTAGTCATATTCTGGCATCTCAACATCAGTATCCGTGGCAACAGGGATAAAACATTCCAGTGGAATGAGGATTAGTGAAAGACGCATTTGGGATCGATTCATTAGCTGGGCGTAAACACTGAAAATAAAAGTATACAATATTTTTGTTATAATATTTTACAACAGCCTGAGAATTAAAATTATTGTCTAATACTATTATGAAGTACAATAACATTTTACAAGGGTAA
Source organism: Gigantidas platifrons (assembly GCA_002080005.1). Lineage (NCBI taxonomy): Eukaryota > Metazoa > Mollusca > Bivalvia > Mytilida > Modiolidae > Gigantidas > Gigantidas platifrons. Next base: position 1,413,206 of record MJUT01005427.1, read on the forward strand.
AAATATATTATCTCCAATTTATACATTTTTTCTTTTGATCTCTACGAGGGATATTATCAGTACATGTGTTAATAGAATGATTGATATGAAAATTACCTGTCAGTGTGATGTCAAACATATCATGACGTTACAAATAAATACAATAACGTCAACTGTGAAGGTCTCCACATCAGACTCGCTACTACACTAGTGATAATGTCTGTCTCGACATTCATAACTGCGATTATTCTATATATATTGTTAAAAAAAACATTTAATCTCATTCTGCATCAACCACTTTCAAATGCCAATAAAAAATGTAAATTGCTATGATCAAATTCTTTAGAAAAGTATTATAATTTTTTTACCGTTAAAAATTATGAACATAACCACATATTTACTTATTTTATTTTGAATACCAATGACCCTGAATACCTTGCATGATTTAGCAATGTACAAATTATTTTAATGTATGTATAAACTGTTTGCACTGTACGTGTGTCTTAACGCTGCATAAATAATTCATGTATGGCTACAATAGGGCAACCTTTGTTGACTTTAAGCATGACAAATATACACGAGACGGCCATGGCTGTGATCCTATAGTAGTTGGATTTAAAGCTTGCAATCAAGGCCCATAAACTCCAAAGTTGTGAGCTCAATTTCTACTAATAGCAAGGCATATTCAATACAACCTTACAATATAAAGTTTGTCAGTTATTTATGGCAGGTCTGTGATACTCTCAATATATCTACATTTCCTCCATCAGAAAATAATTGTACCTATGTAATCAGTGCCTATCACCACTAATGTTGTGAGTTTGAATCCCGCTCAGACAAGGTGCACTTGATACAACATTATGTAATAAAGTTTGTCAGTGACTACCGACAGGTCAGTGATTTTCTCCGGCCCTCCAGTTTAATCCACCAATAAAACTGACCGCCACAATATAACTGAAATATTGTTGAAAGTAGCATTAAACACTATAAACCAAACCAAATCATATATCTACATTTCCTTCATCACGAAATAATTCAAATCATGTTGAAAGTGCATTAAACATACATGACCTGACCTTCAACCCATAAAAATACAATATTTTAATAATTAACTTACTATTTACAATCTGGTGTCCAGCCAGCTCTTACTATATATTCCATCCATGGAAAAAATGTAGACAATGGTTCATATAACTGTTTCTCTACGATGTTGTCTTGAAGCTACAAAAAAAAACAACATGCAAGTGCATGTAACAATGCAAAAACAGGCTAACTTAAAATGTATCGGGGGCCGTCTTGACCATGATCTTATGGTAGTTGGATTTACAACTACCTATGCAATCAGTGCCTATCACCTCTGATGTTGTGAGTTTGAATCTCGCTCAGGATGAGGTTTACAACATTATGTGATAAAGTTTGTCAGTGAATTCCGACAGGTCAGTAATTTTCTCTGGGTCTTCCAGTTTCCTCCATCAATAAAACTGATCGCCACAATATAACTTAAATATTGTTGAAAGTGGCGTTAAACACCATCAAACAACATTAAATGTATCATATCAAGCAAAATAACTGTAGTAAATAAGTCAAATTACCCATTAGCAAGTGAGTGAGTGATTGCTGTTTAATGCCAAGTGAGCAGTTTTTCAGCTATAACATCAGTATTTGCCTTCAGTCTTTTCACCTACATGCCAGAAAGCAAAATGTAGGACAATTTTCTATTAATTCAACCAAATTCTTTCATAATTTTCACTTGTCTGAATCCAGTTTTACTTGCATCAGGCTTCGGGCAAGTGGGTTAGCGTAAAGACTGGTATCATGGTGAAAACGTGTTACATTTCAGTGAGATGATAATGATGTCTGCTTTGTACTAGACCAACATGCTCAGTTGCATTTTTATAGTGCTAAATCAATGAAACAAAATTCTGCGGATAGACATGTCGCTTGACTTGTACACATTGACATTATCCAGATTCCGAGCCAACCTGTCTTTGCTCTTACTTCTTAATGCTGTGTGATATGTGGAGAAGCAGCAAATAACAATATTATAGACTTTGGTTTGACCTGACCGGGGCTTGAACCCATGATCTACTGAGGCGAGCACGCTAACCATTACAACACCGATGCTGTTCAAATCCTTTGTAGAAAGTCATATACAGTTAAACCTGCCCATGTGGTCACCTCTATTAAGCAGTCACCTGAATTAACAGGTCACCTTTTTCTAGTCATGTCATAGAGCATTTCATATGAATTGAACTTCTTTTAAGAGGTCACCTGTCTTATAAGGCCACTATTTCTTTGTCCCAAAGGTGACTTCTTAATACAGGTTAGACTGTATTAGTGTCTGTACAATATTAAACTACAGTCAAATCTTCCCAAGTGGTCATTTCTGTTAAGCAGTCACCTGTATTCAAAGGTTACCTTTTCTTGCCCTGTCATAGAAAATTTCATATGAATTGATCCTCTTTTAAGAGGTCACCTGCCTTATAAGGCCACTATTTCTTTGTCCCATTTGTGACCTCTTAATACAGGTTTGACTGTATACAGTTTCAATAGAGACAAAGAAGAATTATAATTTAAACAGAAAGGAATTGAACTTTTGAACTTATTACCTGTTCATCTGTCCCAACTATGAATTCCACCAATTTTAATGAACTTCGAGCATTAGTTGTACCTGTAACAAAAAATTTACTGAAGAGCAAATTGTTGGAACTGTTAAATAATGAGCATATGTACTATATAACATTTGTTTACTGAAGATGAAGACCTAATTTTATCTTGAATATGCAGTTATAAATTCAACATTTTGATAGTCACCATCGCCTTTTGTACACTTTACATTAAAATGGGTTGCTGGATTTTGGCTACATCTTAGTCATGTTAAATTTCTTTGTCAAAAAATTTACAGCTTGTACCCTAATTATATCCCGGTCAACAAAATATTCTCCACCAAAAGTCCAAATGTAGCTTTAATGGCCTTTTTTCTTTACCATATTTGGTGGAAGAGGAAACAGAAATCACACTCGAGTATAATGAATTTTACAATGAAATTGAAAAGTATTGCAAGCTCCTGAAAAGAATTTAAACAGGAAAATACTTTTATCATAAGACAGTTACCATGATTCCTTCAAAAGTATGACTTACCTGCCCTTGGATATCTATATTCATCAACACCTCTCATATCTGAAGGTGAGAAAATACTAAGGATTTCTACTTCTGTCTCATCTACTTCCTCATATAAAATTCTATAATGATTTGATTTCTCTGTGACTGGTTCCCACCAGTAGCCTGTATACCTGTCAAATTCCTCTTGTACAACAAATGATGGGACTCCTGCTGTCATTGGATCAGCAGTCAAACTATTTAAACCTGTCAAGAAAAATAATAATAACAACATAAAAGTGTGATTGACAGTTGGTGAGTGATTGTTGTTTAATGCCAAATGAGCGTTTTCTTTTTTGCCATACCATAGTGAGAACGTACAAGTTTCATTTGATGACGATGTATGCTTTGTACAAGATCAACATGCTTAATTAGTTGGACTATTATAGAGCTGTCCTTTGATAGTCTTATAAGAGGGGGGTACTGAACATTATATACCATAAATAGATATTATTATACCATAATGGAGTATTTTGAATATTCGAATATCATTCATCTAGACTAGCTGACTCATGCTGACTAACAAATCAACACTAAACAAAATTCTTATGCTCATGTGTGATGAAAAATTAATGCAAATAATTCCCAAATCTATTCATAGCTTTTACACTGTCCTCTGAAGCAAACATTGCAATATTTTAAAACACTCATGGTCCTCTGAAGTAAACATTGAAATATTTTAAAACATTCACTGTCACTCTATGAAAGAAATAATTGGAACTGTTTTTCTGAACCAAAATTTGCATTTTGTGTGATTACCCTATATACAATGTAAACATTTATATAATCATTGTTATAAGACATTAAGTATACAATGTAAACATTTATATAATCATTGTTATAAGACATTAAGTCAATGTATAGTGTTGTGATGTGAAGATGTCAAATTTATGATGCGAAATCTTTGTTTTTTTTAGCATAGCAATAAATGTTTAGTATTGAAGAGGCTAACAACTACAAATTTAATGATTTTCTATCTTCGTGACCAGTCGCAATAGACAATTACAAATGTTATAAAATCCAATAAAAAATATCTGATTTTGGTAAATGTCTGTGACAATATTTTTACCTTTATGTGCAAATGTTAACCTGCATTCCTGTTGTGTTACTAGATTAGTCACCCATACATCATTACTGTGTACAAAAGCTACCAGGTCAGAATTTTTAGGACAAATCTTTGGGTCAAGTCTAGCTCCTGTTGTACTGGTATTGATGAAGACTGGTAAGACTGGTTCCTCTGACTGTAGAAATAAATCATAACATGTATTGATTAAACAGAGGTATAACTGGTTCCTCTGACTAAAGAAATAAATCAGTACATAGAAAGCTGATTTTTAGGACTCCTTTGGGGTTTTTTTGTTACCTTTTTGAAGTAGAATAATCAGTTTTATCCTGCAATGTGTGTTTTTACTGTATGAATAAAGGTGACAAATAAATTTTTATGTTATTTGTACAATAGACGAATAACATCTCCTGGTACCCTGTAGCTATGTAGAGCGGAGGGTGCAGACAAGTAAGAAACTGGTACAAATGTAACGCGGACTGCGAAGAAGACACCATTGACAACATTGTTGAAAGGTGAGGAATGACGCTTGTTTCTGTTGTTTTTGTTTAAATCTGACAAGTTTTCCAACTTTTTTGACATTGCAGGATAAACACAAAATATGTACATTGTCGTTATATATAAAATTCATTTGTACTCGCTGTGAAACAGGCCTGAAAAGGTCACCGAAGGCTCCCTATTCTGCCTGTTTCTAAAGCTCGTACAAATAAATTATATATTTACCGACAATGTACACAAAAATGTACATATATTGTACATATATTTGTTTTGCGTGATTGAATCAAGTTATTCAATAAAGGTTTCTATATACAGTCGACTCTCGTTGTCTCAAACTCGCTTAACTCGAAACTTCGGGTCAGTCGAAATTTCTAGAGAAAGTCCCAAGCTTCGGTATATACATGTATTAATATATAGCATTTTATACGTTTTAGTCGAAATTGGAAGAGTCGAAATTTCAGGTTTCTCGAAGTAAAATTACAGTCCTAAGGTAATATTTTAATGCAAAATTCAATTCATATCTCGAATTTTTTACGACCTGTCAAAATATACCTGGGGGTCATTTACATGGCTTCCTAGCAGGTGTTTTATTGATTTAAATTTCCGGTCATTAAATGATTGATGATATTTTACCTTTTGTTGTTGATTAAAACCAGGGGTCATTACATTGCAAATGTAATTAATTAAATTACCATTGCAATCCAAAAACCTAAATTACATTACCATTACCATTACCCTGATTTTTTAAATGTAATTAATTAAATTACATTACATTTGAAATGTAGTTAATTAAATTACACATCACTTTGGTGAAAAATTACATTGGGCTCTTGTTCAATTTTTTAAATGAAAAGAATAACAGGGATTATGAAAGTACTATGGATTATTCTGTGATAAACATACTCTAAAGCATTAAGAATTTCAGTTGCATATTAACAAATCAAAAAAGTTTCAAAACACATATACAAAAAAAGAATGAATCAGTTGTCTACAAATTCACTTCAATTAATTCTTAAGGTTGGTAAAAGAAGAAATCTTATGCAAGTATGTTTTAATCCCTGCCTGGGGGCAATGAAATGGCTTAATATTTCTGTCAACAATTGACACCTATCTTTAATCATTAAATAAACAATTCTGTTTTCTCTACAAAAGGTTAATTAGGAGGTGTTAAAAGATTAATCACATTAACTGTGTACATAGGGCAAATGCAAATTGCATATCAATAGAACCTTATATGATATATAAGAACCCTGTAGTACTACTAAGAGTCCTAATTTTATTAAGAATAAAATCACTAGAAAAATAAAATTCTAACATGAAAAACAAATTTCAAAGGGAATTGCTCAAATTTAATAAGAAGACATATTTTTTTCCAAATGTATTACAGTTTGTTATACATTTGAAATGAGAAAAGATTCATACAGTAGTTTGTATGAAAAAATGAACAATGTAATTGAAAAGTAATTCAAATGTAATTGGCATTACTGCCATTTTCTGGCTGTAATTAATTAAATTACCATTACTTGTAATGAAAAAATACTGCATTACACATTACTTTGCATTACATGAAAAATTGTAATGCATTACAATTAATTATCATTACATTTCTAATTACCCCAACCCTAATTAAAACATCACAATCTTTGGTTTTATTACAAATGTAATTAATACCTTTTGTTTCGAGATGAAAAATATTTACCGATGTTACATAAAAAAAGCCTGTTTATGCTTGGGTCTGTATAAATTAATGAATAATAGCCAGTCAAGCTGATCAATTTCATTTTTATTGATTAATGATTGATAAAGTTATTTAAGCTTAATTGTTCCTACATTAAAGATCATTACCGATTGTTTATTTTTTCTCTTAATGTAAAATAAACTTTATCAGCGTGGGTGTGAATTGAAACTGTCCAAGACGACTTTTGCCATTTTCGGCATTGTAACGTACATCAAAAGATTAATAATTTTTTAATATTCTTCTGACAACTTAAAATTAAGCTATACATTTTTGTAGCATTTGGTTACGTTTACATTGTACTGTATGAAATAAATAAAATAAAGTAGCGTAATTTTCGGTCGTCATTAGAATAAAATAAAACACACAATTTTCCATTAAAACATTTATTATTACACAAAATAAAACACACAATTTTCCATTAAAACATTTATTATTAAAAACAAACACTAATAACAAACTCGCATAAAAACATTTCCCAGTGTATTCAACACCGATAGTCCATAATAGTACACAGGATTGTCAACCTTGTTTTAGTCGGACCATTTCTTGGTTATCTCCCTTCTCGTAATCTGCTAATTTCGTGGAGTCGAACTACAGGTGAGTCAAATTATTTCTGTGGTCCCGTCGACTTCGAGGTAACGAGAGTCGACTGTACTACAGCCTAAAACTGTGAACTTTTAACAAAAAAATTCTTGAATCAGATATTCTTGTATAAATTTTGTACGTTTCTTTAGTCCCTTATAGCCTACAACTTTACCTTTCTTAGTGACAATACATAAAATCGGGGTAAAAAATAGGTAAAAACATGTGAATTGCACCCTTGTTATACCGCCATCTTCACTTATCGTCATCAAATTTTAAAGTCAAAATTAAAAAAAAAAATCATTTAGTTTATATGTAAAATCCTCACTTGATATATTGCCATCATCGTTTATTGCCAGTAGGCTGGTTTAGGCTTTTGTTGTTTAACGCTACTTTCAATATTTCAGTTATATCGTGGCAGTCACTTTTATTGGTGGAGGAAACCGGAGTACCCGGAGAAAACCACTGATCTGTCGTAAATTACTGACAAATTTTATCATATAATATAGCTTGACCCAAAAGGTGGTGGTATTACGAAGGTGATTAATGGTACAACAATACACTCTTTTACATGTTTCCTTCGATACTCTCATTTCCTCCAATTATAATATTAGGACTTGGATTTCCAGTTGCAAATATGTCATAGTCTTTTACCCATTCAATGATTTAACTAGGAGAGAGGTGGTTGTTTGTTTTGTTGATGTCAGTGGAATTCTTGACCATGATCGTTTAGACTTTCTTTTCATGTCGAGCCAGTCTATAATATATGACTAGAACTGAAATATGGTTAAAATTCACATTAACACCCAAAACAATCACAATCATAAAATTAAAAAAATTTATAAATAAAATATACAAATAATAAAAATCATACACAAATATATCTTATATCTAATCTTTTAAAAAAAAAAAAATATTACCATTACATTGGAATCTGAACACATAAACAAACTGTTGCATGCTGGGAAAACAAACTTCTCATCTGACATATCATATGATGTGATACCATATGTACCCAGTCTTTTTCTTTCTCTTAACAACTGTTCCTCTCTTGAAAGTCTGCCATTCTGGAGTGATGCCTGAAAAAGTGTAAATTGTCAATTGTGTAGAGGTAAACCAAAATATTATAGTGAGATGGTTTGGTTGGTTTGGCTTTATGGTGTTTAATGCCTTTAACGTCTAATATAGATTGTTTGTTTGTTTGATGGTGTTTAACGCCTTTAACGCCACTTTCAACAATATTTCAGTTATATCGTGACGGTTAGTTGTATTGATGGAGGAAACCGGAGTACCCAGAGAAAATCACTGACCTGACACAAGTCACTGACAAACTTTATCACACAATGTTGCACACCTCGCCCTGAGCGGGATTCGTGGGCAGGCTTTCAAGCAACTTTTGGTGAAAATCGAGGGATATTATAACTTATAATGCTTTGCGAAACAAATAATAGAGATTATCATTTGAACTTGTCACCACAATGAGTAAATTTACACACTTAAGAGGGTGAATAAATAATTAAGCACCAAGAAGAACATCTCAATGGTCATTCAGCAATCAAATTCATCATTTCAAATACCGGTACAGCAGTGGACAATTTCCCAGAGTTCTATGTCCTATAGTGGTAGCCATCTTTGATTTCAAATCAACACAATAAAAAAAGATATTTTGAAGGGGACAATCCAATTTTGATTTCAAATGTTACAGTGGTCTAATCAAACTATTCTTCCCATTGGGTTCTATGCTTAAACTTTGTCCTGTGTTAGTTACCTTTCCTTCTTTTTTTTATTTCTGATTGACAAAAACACAAAACATTTTACAGGGTCATATAAGGAATGTCCCCACTAAATGTACCAATACCAATGCACATGTGATTTCTTTGATCCAGTTGAGCAAAAATTCTATGATTTTGAAAAAATAAGGATATTAGAAGAATTTTAGAGTTTTTATAATAAAAATCAAGTGTGATGAAAAAACAAGAGAAAAATTAGAAATGCTTGAAAGCATGACTGAGTTTAAATTTCAAGGGTATCTGTCAAAAGGGTCACATATAGCAGTGGAATATTAACTATATGGTGAATGTCCTACAAAATATACAAGTATCATATTCAGGTAATAGAAGAGAATATTAATTTCTTAAATGAAGATAGCCTGATAAGGGTAGATATACTAATTCATGCTATGATTCTAATTTCAATAAAGGTAAGAAATATTGATCATAAAGAGTTGAACTGAATATGAATGCTTTGATTGGTTTGTTTTAAGGTGTTTAACACTACTTTTAACAGTATTTCAGTTATATCGTGGCGGTCAGTTTCATTGGTGGAAGATAGCGGAGTACCCGGAGGAAACCATTGACCTGTCGCATGCAAGTGACAAATTTTATCACTTAATGTTGCATCGAGCAAAACTCGCCTGAGCGGGGTTCAAACTCATGTTAGTAATGATAGGCACTGATTGCATAGGTAGTTATAAATCCAACTACCATACGATCACGACGGCCCCCCGAATACGAACGAAGAACAGCAATCAAACAACTGAATATAGTTACTAAATATATTACATTTATGTTTTTATGCTAATGGTAACTTCCTTATTTTAGATCGACAATTCATATTTATAATTTTGTATTTTAAACAGTGCCTGCATACATGCTATGAATTGATTACTTTGTATCTGCTACCTCACTGAAACACAAATACGAATAACTAGTTTGTATTTATACAATCTATATACCTGGAAAGAATCCAGTAAATTTTTCCATTGAAGGCCTGGTACAATCTCTAAAGTTTGCTTTGGCATATCAACATACATCAACGTGTTTTCTCTACCGTTCTGTGGAATCCCCAGAAAGTACAGTCTAGTGTGGGGTCCATTAGGTGTGTCCACGGTCCTAAACGTTAAATTGCTAGGAACTCTGCTGGCAAGTGTTAGTAAAAGTTTTCTTTTCTGTTTAATATCATGACGTAATGCGTCCCATGATCTTGGTTCTTGTGGTGGTTTATGTCTTGGCAACGATGTAGTATTCAAATCACAAGAATCCATCACGACTTCAGTTGCCATAGCAACTTTATGTCCTTCAGTGGACCTTATCTGTTACAATGGCACATCTTTATAAATAAATATCTACAAAATAAAATAAGATAATATGCTTTATGTATATATTCAGCTTCATTATGACAATTAATTAATTTCCAATATTAAGATATGTAACCACTGATTTATTCTTGACTTTTTATGACATTTTCTTTGTTCTGAATATGTTTGAAAGAAGAGTTTAATGATTAACAAGATGTTGCACGCTACATCGTGCTAAGAATACCCCCACTCGTTCATTTGTAAGTCACACGGTAAACAGGAAGTAGATGTGCGGTAAATCTGGAAATGGGAGACATGGTACAAGTCACCATACAAAAGCCATATATCAAATATAAAATCATTTCTTTCAGTAGAAGCTGAGATAACTGTTACGAAAGTTTTCATTACGGCAAACATGAAAAATTCTAAGTCGCACTGTAAACAGGAAGTAGATGTGCGGTAAACCTGGAAAGGGGAGACAGGGTACAAGTCACCATGCCAAAGCCATATATCAAATTTAAAATCATTTCTTCCAGTAGAAGCTGAGATATCTGTTACGAAACTGTGAACGGACGGACGGACAAAGTGATTGCAATATAGCCCCCTCTCTATGAGTGGGGGTATAATTAAGGGTAATAACAAAATTACCGAACTCCGAAGAGGTAATCAGAATCTGTAAATTGAATGGCCAAAAAAAAAGGACAAACAACAATCTACAAAACACTACAAAGATTTAACTAACAATAGACTATCATGAACACCACCAATGTAAAAACTGGATGAAATATTTGACATGTGATGTTGAACAACAAACAAACAAGACATTTCTTCGTCCTTTTTTTATCATTAGATATGTTCATTTTTTTCATGCAGAGCTTAGATATTTGCAGAGTAAAATCGACACTAAAATACCTGCACATTATACCTATATAGTTTATACCCAAAATCTGAATATTCTGATTACTCCTCAAATAATAAGACAATGGAAGGATTTGCTCCACTTTACTCTTATACTAACTGGGTACTGGTGAAGCTAGAGCTTAACCCACATAGATGCTCAGCGTGACCCCAGATGGTGGATAGAATATCCTTGATGAGGGGTTGTTGTCAGGTTATATTGATTGTGGAATGCCTGACCGTGGACCATAGTGGGTAATGTGTTTGAAGAGTGTCATGCACTCTGCACGCAAAAGAACTCTTTTGTAGATATCGAAAAAGGGTAGGCATGTTGTAGTCACATTCTGAATATACTGGTAACTGAAATATATCCTGCTTGCTGGACGTTAAACAATAATCAATCAATTTACTCTTATGTCATGGCATGGGAGATCTTAAGAAGCCACATTACGGGTCACATATGAGTGACCTTTTGCAAAGAATATATAATGATATGCTAAATATGGGTTATGATCTTTTTTCTACAAACCAGATTGCTCGTAGCAAACAAATCTGTTAAAATTAAATTTGAACGCTTTCATAGTCTTCTAAAAGATATTTTCTTTGGTTGGTAAAGGTCATGACTCATGACCTTTACCAACCAATGAAAATGATGACATGGGTCACTTGCATGTGGCCAATAATGGAGTTTCTTAGCTATAGCCTTTAGTAACTATTTAACATTTAAATGATGGTTAAGGCCATCGGATCTCTTTTGTAGAACTGGTACCTGTATTGTACATACAGTAACTTCTACGTCACGAAAAATAAATATATTTTATCTGTTACGTCGAAGATACCAAATCTGTCTTTTACTTGAAGGGAGACAAGAGAGCACCTATGACGGTGTTGGAAAGCTGATTTGAAGCTCTCAACTGACTTAGCGCACACTATATTCGCACCCAGATGGTTCCTAGATATCACTGATTTGATAAAGAATGGGTTCTTTTACTGTTTAGTCTTGCATGCAGTCACTTCAAGTACCTTAGAATTGCTCACTATGATATATATATATATATATATATGTATTTCACTAAAGATTAAGATTGCAAACCACATCGGTGGCGCAATGGTTAGTGTTCTCGTCTCGAGTGTGGTAGGTCGTGGGTTTGAGCCCGGTCTGGTCAAACCAAAGACTTTCAGATTGGTATTTCATACTATTTGTAGCTTCCCCGCTAAGCACATAGCACACAGCATTAAGGAGAAAGAGCAAAGACTGGGGGGCTCGGAATCAGAACAATGTGTCCTAGTGGAGCAACAATCATGTCTACCCACGGACTGTTGTTTCAATGAGCTAGCACATTAAAAATTCAACTCAGCGTGTTGATCTAGAACAAAGCGGACTTCATCATCATTTCATTCAAAATTAACTTTTTCTTGCCATTAAATAGCTGAAAACAATCACTCACTCACTTAAGATTGCAACATTTCACTTATAAGCGTGGAGGTTTGGGATCATAAACTAGTTTTTCACTCCCCCAACCGTTTTTAATAAGTCCTCCTACAGTACAAAGACAGAAGAGTGAGCAGTATGTCTATGTGTTTTATCGGTAGTTGTTGCGGGTTATTCCGTATACTGAGTACATTGTATACGAAATTACCCGTAACGACTACCGATAAAACACATAGACATACATATACTGTTTAATTCTGGGCACTACTATGAATAACATAGATATGTGTCGAATTAGATGGTGCATAGAATTACTCCCCAGAATTGTATCAATATTGTCCATTTCTACGGCTTTCAAATTGCATTTTTGAACTGTTCTGACGATGTGGCATTTTTGTTTTTAATTTTAATATCAGTATATACGAAACTGTATTTGTGCAATAAATTTGTATATATATATATTGCTGCACTAGAGTTTGTATTATTAACTTATAGTATATATATATTTTTCATTATTCATATGCTATATTTTGAACTGATTACAAGAAAATTTTAAAAATAGCTGGCGGAGTGAAACAGTTGACTGTTCCCCTACTTCCGGATCCAAACTGTTCCATGCCCGAGAACGATGCGCACTGCGCAGTGCGTCATTCCTGTCAAGCGCACCAGTGACCATTCAGTTCATTGTTCAGCTGAATAAATAATCAACAAAATGCTCAATATTTCTTTCAAAACAATGTTGTGCCCCAATTTTTTAATGGTATGGTATGCTGACAGTATCATCTTCAGTGGATTTGTGGTTATGTGCATATAAGATAATAAAACAGTTATTCCGAATTCAAGTTACTTCGGCATCTGGTCAAATCGCCACCTAGTCAAATCGGCACCTACATTGTAGGTTAGTCATTTCGGACCCAAGTTAAATGGCACTTGGTCAAATCGGCACCTATGTACATATATTTTTTCCATTTTATACATTGGAAAATTATAATTTTATCGATATTTTAGTGATTAATATTTAAATGTATATGTATTTGAATGAAAATGTTATCGAATTGACCATGACAGGTGCCGATTTGACTAGGTGCTGATTTGAGTAAGTGCCGATTTGACTATGTAGACAGGTGCTGAAATGACCAGGTGCCGATTTGACCTGATACCATTATTTCATGCCTGCAAAATTATTACACACTCTTATATTAAGAACCAATGAAAAATTAGAATTGATACCACATGATTTAGTTTTATTTTAAACTAATGCACTCATTTGAATGAAATCCATGCCTTACAGTGCACTAGTCCTGGAACTAGTGCACGGATGTCATTAATGACGTCATATAACGTCGCATTCCAAAAATTTGGTTTTTTTTAATATAAAAAAACATTGAAAAATAGACACGATTACGGTAAACTTTAATACACAAAATTATTATACCTCAGTTGTAATTTTCTATATAAAAATCAGCTCGATAGTTTTACTATTTTTCCAGGCTTATGTCGAGAAGTTTACTTCACCGGTCAATAGTTTCCAACTATTTGACCGACACTGTCACATTGTTTCGCAGAATTTTAATGCCGTGTACGGATTGGTTACTTGGCTTTACTATTACATTCGGAACTAATCTGCTTTCGTAAAATTCGAGAGACACTACAAGTGTGCAGACGTTTCGAATATGACAGGTAGATTTGTGTTCCTCACAGATGATGATTTAGCCAGAGCAAATTTTACAATAAGTATCCTATATAAATTGTGTGTTGTTAATAATAATTAATTTGAGTCTTACAAATAACCGCTGTATTTATTTCTTCTTTTCGATAAGATGAACGAGAATTTAATTTTTTATTTATGAACGAGAATTTAAATTTTTATTTAAACGAAGAGAAGTCACACACACATACACACCCATAGACGAGTTTTAATTTGTAAATAACAGGGATGCTTTATTTAGACATATTACATTAAATATAAGTCGTTGCCGTTCACTGCATTCACTGGGTTCGAAAAATTGTAGAGGTCTTAGATTGAGAGGGTCGTATGGAAAACCATCCTGAAATATTATTGTAACATTTTAATACATTATTTTACAATTATTTATTCATAAACAAATTTGTTGTTTGTAGGAGGGCTCATGTCTTATTTATATTTGTTTGTGTATAGTGGTGTCCAACACATATTGTGTTGTGTTTTTGTTGTTTTCTTCTTCTTCGTCTTGTGTGACCTGCATTGTCAGTTTCTCTTTCGGTATAATAAAACACTTATTAACTAGATATTCGGGGAATAGTAAGTTTATTGACCCCTTGATACCAACTATTGCCCTTGGCTTCGCCTCGGGCAATAGTTGATATCTCGGGGTCAATAAACTTACTATTCCCCTCATACCCAGTCAATAAGTATAAAATATTATCACAATGTTATAAATAGATTATAGAAACAGAAGAGTCGGTCACTAGTTCATTCATCCCGGTCAATAGTCTACTCCTTAGGGAAATAGATCTCGCTATTGACCTTGCGTGCAGTTAATAAGTACATACTATTGTCCCTCGGTGGAGATGACTTGGGAACTGTTGCCTTCGTCCTCAGGCAACAGTTCTCAAGTCATCTCCAGCACCTCAGTCAATAGTTTTGACTGTTCCCTGAATGGGACAGTGTGTTCTAAACAGTTAAGAAAATAATGCAAAAACGTAGAAAAAAACATCCGAGTTACGTCAGGAATCTTCGAGTTTTATTAATCCCAGACCCAGGTGGAACTTCGTGATCTCAGACATTAGTATCAACTATTCCACTTTTGCATATTACAAAATGCTTTACAATCAAAAGGATCAAGTTATAAGTTTTCTATTACTTTGATGTGAAGACACTGTTGATGTGATCTGTTTGACCAAAAGGTAAAACTTCCAACTGACCAGAATAATATAAGATATAAAAATAAAACTGTAAACGGGTAAAACTTGATTTTCCGCGTGCTTATTTCACATGTCCCAATTTCGATGTAAAAATTTGCTGACATACATTTCGTGTCCACTGAAACACGTTTTCAGATTTAATTGAATTCAATTTAAATAAAGCAAATGCACAGTAGATTCTAGTTCTTGATATGAAATATTTCACCATGACCCTACCGTGCAAAAGTCAAATTCCAACTTTTATTAAATCTAATCTACAAATGTGTAAACCAGAAACACGTGTCTCTGCATAAATAAAATATAAATTATTTTAATAATGATGTCATACATAATAACCGTAGGTTGATAATTTGTATTTATACGGGTTTAAAGTTTCATCACATTATTTATTCAGACATCCAATTTTAGTACTTAAATTCGGCTTCATTTTCTCAAGAACCCGTTGCTGGATGTAGTACCCGTAATGTTTGTCTCCCTCATGGCATTATAGTTTCATGGTGTGCATATAATTTTATTACCTCTTATGCCCAGGGACACGGCTTACAAACAATTGCCGTGTCCGGCGTTGTTTTGATTGCCAGCAGCCCGTTAAACTGGTATTACAATCTGTGATAGTTTGTCGAACCCACTGCAATATGACGTCGTTTGAATACTTTGTAGGACAACATGCTCATTTTCGAAAAGTTGCTGTATTTTTTTATATAATTACAGCTTTTAATAGTGTCCATCATGCTATCCATCCTCAGCCTCCAATGAGTCAGCGTTTTTTTTTCTCCATCAAATTACGACTGTTAATCCTACTGTAACGTAAACCGTCCTAGTTATGTCGTCAGGGGTGTCCATTTTTCAATACGCTGTAATAATAAGATTTGAAGTCGTCACTCAAGTTTACACACACAATATGACCACATGCGACAGGTCTGCAATTATAAAAATCCATCTTTTGAAAGAAAAACTATTTTTTGTTTGTCTTAGCCTCTCAGATTGACGTCACTTTCCTAAATGGCGCTGTACGTATCAATCGCCCTAAGAAGGATAAAATTCGGGGAACCATCGCCCGATATGTCATGTGTACCATATAGAGGTCCTTAAAACCTGTCTTCAAGCTTGTTACTTTTCAAAATCTAGTATAAAGACATGATAATATACGATTAGATACTTACTTCTTCCAAATAAACCGCGTGTCCACTTTTTGCAGCGTGAACGGAAGCTAAAGTAATGCGAGGTTTCATGATGACGACTTTCTGTCGAAATTGTGGTACGGTTTGCCGTACCAGCCAAAAAAAAGTGGTATGGTCGGAACCGTACCAACCGTACCGGGTGCTACGGCAGTGTATACATAGAGAGAGAGTTATGGTGTTTGACGCCACTTTCAACAATATTCCAGTTATATCGTGGCGGTCAGATTTATTGGTGGTGGAAACCAGAGTACCCGGCAGCGCAAGTCACTGACAAACTTTATCACAAAATGGTGTATCGAGTGCACCTCGCCTGAGATGGATTCGAACTCACAGCGTTAGTGAATATAGACACTGATTGCATATAGGTAGTTGTTAAGCCAACTACCATTCGATCATGACCACGACGTTCCCTTGTGTATGAAATAACATCACAAACTAAAGAATATATCACGATATATCAATATAGTTCTAGCCATATTATTTGTTAGAACACTCGACAATTCAATTCACTTTAAAGAGAGCAGATATACTTGGATGGACTTTGCATAAATTTTACCAGAAGGCATCCTTAAAAAAAACCAAGACGGATCCAGACTTGGTTCTTAAAAAAAAAAGGGGGGGGGGCAAAAATTTGGCAAAAAAACAAAAAAACAAAAAAACACGTAAATAAAAATAAAAAATCAATTAAGAGTGGAACAGGTTCCCTGGATCCGCATATGGCATATAATTCAAAAATTCTCTGATGTAAAACGTAAATTGTGTATTGTAAAAGACAAAATATTCAATGTATTGTTGTGATCCTTCTGTGCACACTACGTAGGTACATGTATAATAATACGTACTAAATGATTTTAAATCACAATGACCGAAGTTTTCAGTATTAACATAATGTATTAGGGTCACGGTTGAGCCAAAATAGAGCTTGATACCAATATTTTGTATTTCTGATATGTGACGATTTCAAATGTTGGAAAAGCGGGGAGGGGCCCAATCTCAAAGATTTTATAATGGCTGGGTCTTACACATGTACTCAGAGACAGGATACGCATCCCCTCTTTTCTTTTCTTTTTTTTTTTTGCAAACTACGAAAAATGTTGTATCGTATCCTTCAGCTATTATTTTCAGTCTATTTATAAGTTAATCCGGTATATCGTCACAAAATGTATATCAAACAGTTGGTCAAGTTTATCCTGGAAACCGTAAGAGATATAGGAAATCCACTGACATACTACAAGAAGCTATCGACACGTTCAATTAAAAAACACACCAACATTGAATAATAAAATATAAATTTTATATGCATTCTAAATATGTGAACAGAAATGCTCATTCTTGTACATTGTGACCCCTGGTTTAGTTACTGGTAGGACTACAATACAGCAAATCAATCCCAATCTTTATCCTGTACCAATGTGTTGATCATTCAGAAGGATTGATCGACTAGTACTGAAGTTATCGTACAGAAACGCGGGTCTAAGACGGACAAATACGACGAAAACGAGACGTACCACAAAAATAATACGACCTCAATTTTCCGACGGTTCGATACTCCGACAAATTTAATAGTTCATGTATATATTCTGAAATTTTTTGGAAGGGTCTGTGCATTTAGGGGGGGGGTGCGAATGTGGAGGGAAATACAATTCTGACACCAAAATCAGTCTAAATTATATTTTTTTAAATTAAAAGGAGGGGGCGTTCACATCCCTTGCATCCTTACTCCTGTGTACGGGCCTGGTATTGTAAATTTTGATTAATATTTTCTTATTTCCATGTAACAGTAAGATCGTGCAACCCTAGAATAAACTTTTTTTTCGTGCTTATGGGTTCGTCACTCATGTATTCCCGAAAATAGTCTTCAATGAAAAGCAATATTTTTATGTCACGCCAACAGTGTTGGGGAACATTCGAAAAGGTGATACCAAATTTAGTGCGTACGACATACGCATGTTTCTGGAATATAAGTGATGATTTGAACTATTCCTCCAGAAGGCATCGTGAAACCCTGTACGTTCTTGCTCTTAATAGAGGAATGGGATTCAAGAGATCTTTCCAGAAGGATATAGCGTAATTGGTTGTGGATTTCCGACGATACCTGCTCGGCAAATAGGACAAATCGTGTCCGTAATCTGGACTTCTGTTGCGCTCCTTGAGATACCTGGGGGCCCTGGTGGCTCAATGCGTTAGGTCTCTGGATCTAACAACTCATACAAGCCTATCACCAATACGGCGTGGGTTCAAGCCCGGCTTTGTAAATTACAAAAAAGGGCGCACTCGACTCGCAGTCGCATGTGATAAAGTTTACCAGTTGCTTGCCCATGCATATGGTCGGTGGTTCTCTCCGGATACTCCGGCTTCCTCCACCACTAAAACTGGTCGCCACGATATAGCTGAAATATTGATGAAAGTGGTGTTAAAACACCAAAAATCAATCAATCAATCAAATTATTGAGATACATCAACTACACACAAGACTTCGGAGCATGAACGGGGGACTATTAAATTATGAACGGCAGAACTACTAAATTTATCGGACTATCGAACCGTCAGACTATCGAACCGTCGGACCATCGAACCGTCGAACTCGGACTGTCGGACTATCGAACTGTCGGACTATCGAACCGTCGGACTATCGATCGATCCCCGTCACAACTTTGCTCCCCAGTCATTTCTATCCTGGGATATACTTTTATAAACTGAACAGCAGATATACATACTAGTAATTTATATTTATCATTATCATTAATACCGTGTTACGCCGAGCGCAGCATGATACTTGAAATGTACTAGAAATTAATAAACACCAGATTTAATTGAAAATTCATTTTAATTGACATTTATGTGAAGTTTCACACGTAGAAAATTACATAATCGTCGTATATATTTCAAGAGGGTTTCTTTTCATCGCGTGTCGATTTTCGAAAGTATGTGAGAAACCGTATCGGTGGTGTAAGTAATGGTTAGCATATATACGCGTGCTCGTCTCAATCGGGGCAAACCAAATGTAATACAATTGATATTTTGTTGTTTTCCCGTTAAGCACACATTAAGCAAAGACTGCGAGGTTCGGAATTAGGATAATGTGTCTATTGGCAGACTGCTGTCTATGTGAGCTAGTAGTATAAACATCCAACTAAGCGTGAGGGTCTAGTATAAAGCGGACCTCATGATCATCTCATTGGATTGTAACTTGTTCTTGCCATGATATAAAATGACAAAGTGCTAATTAAAAAATAACTCGCTCACTTGCTGGAAATCTGGTCATCAGTTGTGAATCACACTTGTAGTAAGCAAATATATTTTAAATCTAGATTTTGGTCTGGTGGAATGGAGGCAGATAGAGTTTGACACTATCTCATCAGATATAGCCTCTGACTTGGGTGATCTAAATATGTTTGAACTATCATTTGTTTTAGATATTGTAGATCCATAATGTATATTTCTTTTATTACAATTTTTTTTCAAAATATAACTTGTATATATAAAACACTGAATGTACATGTACTTCAACAGAACCATATAAATAGCTTAATATGGCCTATAGATGTGCATCTCCCTATACATTTTTGTATTTATTTTTTCTGGGAATGATTTATTTATGCAGTCACAATGTTATTACTAGATAAACTAGAACTGTGAGTGACCTCACTGAGTGATACCCCCAGCTTGCAGTTTAGTAGGAGTTGCGCTTACAAGGTACATGCCCCACCCCCCTCCCCCCACTTTTCGTGAAAGTATAAGTTGAATTATCACTCCTGCAGGTAGTGTACTACAAGTGTGTAAAGTTTCACAAAAATCCAATAAGCCGTTTAGGAGGAGTTGCGCTTACAAGGTACATGGACGGACGGATGGACAGGGCGATTCCTATATACCCCCCTATATAATTATAATGGAAGGTAACTTGTAAGACAAATATTATAACCCCCCTCCCCACCCCCATCCCCGGTAACTGGATATACTCATAGATATCCATGTTAACTTTTACAGATTTATATATATAGACCACTTAGTTATATGTCACTTGTTACCGGTATATTAAATTCCTCTATTCTACTGAACTCATACGAATCGAGTATCATGTCCTGTAATATGTCTTTGTCTGCAAATTATTTCTTCCATAACAAAACATCATAAAAATGGTCTATATAAGGCAATATTGTTATGCCTTTTTCCTAATAAGGACAAAAATAAAAATATCTGTGTTTCCAGTAACCCTATCAATCCTTAATTTTCAGTGTCTACCCATAAGTTCTTTTAGACAAGCACTGTTAAAGTCAGATTCTTGTCCTGTAAATCCTAGGTAAAAGAAATTAAAAAGTTTTGCCAACCTACGTCCCTATTTTTTTCTTCAAGAATGATAGGGGAAACAAATGTATATTTTTCTTTGGCCTAATCCTCTGAATGAATTAATTCTTTTTACATCATCAAGAAGGGGTATAACTTCTTTAACCATTGACTAAAACATTTTTGTTTTAGAACACCAACAAGTGATTGATATATAACATGTCTTTAAATTTGATAAGCAGGAATTTTTCGCCAATTCAAGGGGAATAACTCCAAAATGGAAAATGTGGTAAAGTCAGAAATCAAGCTGGCCTTCTTTTCATTATTCATGATATCATCTTGTGTATAGTATAGCTTTCACATCTTAAGTTTTATTGAGCAGAAACCAAATGCAGGATGGACGACTGGATTGATTGATTGATTGATTGATTGATTAACGTCCAGCGAGCAATTTTCCAGCTATATTCAGGACGAGAACATTTAAAAAATTTAAACGCCACGGGACTCGAATCAAGGAAAGGTGATGGGTAGGGACGCATAATTTAGCCAGTGCAACAGGTCTACTATGGACCACTCATCATGAGCATAATGCTTATAATGAGCTGTTACACTGGGTTCTTTAGCGTGCGAAGAGGATGGCAATCTCTCAACACGGGACCTCGGTTTTATCTACGTCTCATCCGAAGGACGGGTTGGTCGTCAATTTATACATCCGACACAACCAACGGATGCCCCATCAAGCAGAAGAGCTCTCGGTCCCATTTCTATACCCCGGGATTCCCCCCTTTTAGAGAACTAGTGTCTCTAGGGCGGAGAAACCTAGTGCCTATTCTACCACCGGCACACCCTCTGGGAGGGGGGTTGTACAAATAAAAGAAACATTAAAAAGATAACTAGAGGCTCACATGAGCCTGTATCGCTCACCTGACATAACTAAGTCCTCTTAAGAATGTCTGCATGCCGAATACATCTAAGTTACTATTCAAATCCCATAGGGTTCTATGTTAAAACTATGTCTGCTCATG
>MJUT01005427.1:1442277-1471386 GCA_002080005.1 Gigantidas platifrons
AGTCGTTGATACACGTACTTACACTATCAGAGTCAGTCGTTGATACACGTACTTACACTATCAGAGTCA
Source organism: Gigantidas platifrons (assembly GCA_002080005.1). Lineage (NCBI taxonomy): Eukaryota > Metazoa > Mollusca > Bivalvia > Mytilida > Modiolidae > Gigantidas > Gigantidas platifrons. The sequence goes on from MJUT01005427.1 coordinate 1,442,347, forward strand.
GTCGTTGATACACGTACTTACACTATCAGAGTCAGTCGTTGATACACGTACTTACACTATCAGAGTCAGTTTGTTGATACACATACTTACACTATCACTCAGTGAGATCAAATCAAAGAAAAAATGTCTAAATTACCAATCAATTGTGCTCTCAAGGTATCCTTTTACCATCTCAAACATGCAGTTGAAAAATGTTCCATATGCCTCCATAATAGGCTATTTGCACATTTTCTGACTAAAATTATACGTTTACAAGAGTTATTTCCCTTTAAGGCAGACAAAAAGACCTCTTTCATGTAAAGCGCAATGAAATTAACAAATATTTTTCCCATAATCAATTCAAAATTTTAATGTTGTAACAACTTGTGAATTTTCTATAATTTTTATCCTCTGATTTTTTATGGTGTTTAATGCCACTTTCAACAATATTTAAGTTATATCATGGCAGTCAGTTTTATTGCTGAAGCAAACCGGAGAAAACTACAAACCTGCCGCAACTCACTGTCAAACTTGATCACATAATGTTGTATCGCATACATCTCGGCATGTGCGGGATTGAAACTCGCAACGATAGTGGTGATGAATGCATAGGTAGTTGTAAATCCAACTATCATACAATCACGACCACAACAGTCCCTTTGGAATGTGCAAAAGTTCTATTAAGATTTACTTTAAATAATTAAGATACACATATACTACAAATATGTGTACAAAAGAGTGAAATATATCATCACATGATCATTGTATGATCAGGTAAAATAATACATGTATATAAGAATATGATATTAATGTGCTGGGCAGTTTTTAATAATATATCAAATGGACAAAAAATCTTTTATTTTCATTTTATTATTTGCTATTATATAGTGAACACATTCTATTATTGCACTATCCACTTCTTTTTTTTACCTTAGGTCTTTTATTTTTGATTAATTGGTTTACAGATCAGCCGACATGATTTTTGTGCCTAGTTGAAAAAAAGATCCTTTTTTTCAATTCCACCGACCATCGATCTTCCTTTCTTACAATATAGAATTAAAACAAAAAAATGTTGCAGCCAATGATGGCCCTTTACTTAAGTACAGGAAACCAGATTCCCGAAAAATTGTAAACTGGTTTCCAGAAGAATCACACTCTTACAGTGTGCAAATCACATGCATTTTTTCTGAACTTTTCCCCAAACTTTGAAAGGAAAAATCAATAAACCAACTAATAAAAGATAAAAGGACTAAGTAAAAAAGAAAAAGAATGCATTGATTTAAAAGATCATATTTCTAAATATTATAATATGTATTACCGGTAACATACTTTCAATACACACAAAAGATAATATTGATGACAATTTATAATGCTGTAAAGAAAAGTTCTCCATCTAGAATTAGTAACATAACACTAAATTTATACATAATTTATTGTAATAATACAAATTATCTTAATTTTCTTTTAAATTAGATTGACTCCATTGTTTTTTTAAATGTTCATATGCTTATAATAAAAAGGTAAATTACTAATTCTGAGTGCACGACAGGATTCTGATTTAACCTTCATCAAGTGTGATCAGTCAAAAGATTGGTCGGTTTGGTTTATGGTATTTAATGCCACATTCAACAATATTTCAGTTAAATCTTGGCTGGTAGTTTTATTGGTGGAGGAAACCGGAGTACCAGGAGAAAACCACTGACCTGCTGCAAGTCACTGACAAACTTTATCACATAATGTTGTATCGAGTACACCTCGCCCGAGTGGGGTTCGAACTCACGACGACAACATTAGTGGTGATAGGCACTGATAGCATAGGTAGTTGTAAATCCAACTACCATACAATCATGACCACGATGGCCCCCTCAAAAGATTGGAAATAAACTTAAACATAAATGGACATTTTTTATGGAGTATTTTATTTTGACCAGTAATTTAATCTTCTGTGTATGTATTTATAATTTTAATACAAATTACGTGGTACTAAACACATTGTATGTAAATATTTGAATCCCTCTCATGAACATTGGTATTGTATCTATATAAGACAACCATCATACGTACAGGTATACAGGTATTTGACCTATTTAACAAGTGACATCTAGTGAACAGTATTTCAGTGATATTCATGATGAGAACAAGTTAACAAATATTAAATAATGCAAAAAAAAAGTGGGTTACACTGGGATGGGCCTTGAAACAGAAGTTTGTTGCAGGAAAAGGAGGAAATAATGGATTGGGTTGAAAAGATTAAAAAAAAAAACAAATGCATAATATAAATTTTTGCTTATTATTTATACCTCTAAACTAGAGTCTAACCTGGTTATTTGTGCACTGTTTCGGTTCAAGAAGTTTATGCTTTCTGATAAAAACATATTTTTATTCAAAGGTAATAAAAACATTGATATCAAATTTAGTGTGCATGACACGTTTCTGGAATAACCTTCATCAGGTACGCTCAAAATTGAAAGATTGGAAAGCCAAATAATTCAAAATTTAATATTGCCCATTGGATATTCATTTGTAAATGAGACAAAAAAAAATTTGATACAAACAATCTTACATTTTAATAATAAGCTGCACTCAGTATCATATTGTATGTTAAGTATATTGTTAAGAATTCAAAATATTGAAAATCAGAATGAAATATAATGTAACAACATCTGTTGCCCATTTTTTTCATGGATATTCATTTGTAAATGAGACAAAAAAAAATTTGATACAAACAATCTTAAACATTTTAATAATAAGCAGCACTCAGTATCATATTGTATGTTAAGTATATTGTTATGGATTCAAAATATTGAAAATCAGAATGAAATATAATGTAACAACATCTGTTGTCAGATGCCATAATAAAACCAACGACAACTTGTAGGTGTCACTTGTACATTCGACCTTTAACCTATAGGTGTCAGTTGTACATTTGACCTTTAACCTTCTTTCTAGGGGATTACTACAATAACACATTAGTCCTCGAAATGAAAATTTGAATTTACTGGTCGGAATCAAATTTATTTTTATATATTTCTAAATAAAAACTGAAAAATTTACTGATCAGAACAAAGTTTTACTGGTCTTGGGATGGAGAACCAGTGCTCATCATGAGGACTGACACATAATTTTATAGCATAATAAAAAAAAAAAAATTTAATTGTATTTGAGTATATATATTTATTTCTAGTTTCAGTATAATATATAACTGTTGTGTGTTATTTTTATCACTGGTCAACTTTTCTTAATTCAAACTGAACTGTCATATACACAAATCGTGAACCAATTTAGAAATTCAACAACATTCAGAATGCTAGTCAATTTTGTATTAAGCACATTATTAGGATTGATTAATTGATGTTTAACGTTATTAGGTATGTTGTAACAGAAACTTTATCTATAATGATATTTCCTGGTTTTAAGTCCTTATTAGATCTGTAATTGAAGTAGTCAAATGACAAATTCTAGGGACAGACAATCAGTTTCTAAATACATACGTATGTATACAACATAAGATGAAACCTCCACTTTGATTGGATGTTGTTAAAATTACAAGAACTTAAATACATGATATACTTGTCGAAATTGTCTTGTATGACCTCAGAAAAAAAAAAGGTTAAAATTTAAAATTTCATTCTTAGAAGAGAAATATCATTATGTATTTGATTTTCCTGATGTAAATCTGAGATTTTATAATTTGTCTAAATCCCCTTGACATAATGCCAATAAAACCCAATTTGAAACAGTATCTTTCCTTATTAACTTCCGTGAAAACTTCTCACAGGTTAAAAATTAAGATAACAAGACATAGTTTCCATCAATAAAACAGCTAAGTACCTTGTGACAAAAATTGCATAGATATATGGCACCTTCTTCAATACTAAGTTTCCTGATTTTCAACATTTCAATTTGATCACAGCCTCTTTTTGGTGAAATGAAATTAAAAAAAGAACAATGTATGCTAGCTTTTTGTAGCTATTAAAATAATCATTAACAATATGATAATAACAGCTAATATCACTATACACAACATTTTTCTATTTTTCTTTTGATATTTTTCAGTTTTTTGAAGCTGTTGTAGTCCCTTTTCTACTTGTACTCCTGCATGTTCTACATTATAGTCTATTCTGTCAAGTATTGTACCCTGAAATATATGGTTAAACAAAATATTTAATCATTATATAGTCAAGTTTCTATAACTATTTATAGTAATATCTACATCTTTAGAAATTTTTCAAACCCATTTAATTTGTGATTCAAGTCATAAAAAATACACAATGGCTTCCAAAAATAATCTGTTAACTATGTAAATAGACAATATACGTACATTGTCGGCAAATATAAAATATATTTGAAAGCGCTTGAGTCTCTGGAAAGCTTTTATTTCATGCTTCGAGGCAAGTACAAATACATATTGTTTCCCGATAATGTATGTATATTGAGATAATACCGCAGCAACATGTATACCAAATATTGCAAAATTTAAACACGCAAAATGGCAAAAACATTGTACATTTTGGTAGAATTTCTTATTGGATGTCTTAGCATGGTCCGTGTTTGACCAATATACATTGCCCTCTGCTCTACATAAAGACGAGGGTACCAGGAGACTTTATATGTCTAGTATACATATAAAGCAACAGTTTTTATGTACACCTTAATATCAGCACTAAATGCACTGATTGCAGTATAATACCTGATCTACAACCATAGAAGCTAAGTCTTTAAATATATCATTCAGATCTGTGATAGACTGTACAATCAAAGATATTTCTTTTTCTCTCTGTTTAACATGTGTTGTATTTTCTTCTACCATCTGTAGTTGTGACGATGTAAAACCCTGAAATAGTCATAGAAATCCAGCATTCACTTCTAACCTTACAGTCATAAACATCTGGAGTATAAGTATGAAAACTGCACTCTTAAATCATTCAAGCAGTAAATTTGATTGGATGTTACTCCAGTATGAGCACAAAACTTTTTCATAAAGTTTTATGGGAGTAATGAATGTAATTCAATTTTTGTCTGCAATCTGTGATTAGTGTGGATTAGTTTGAGAAATTAGACGTGTCTAACTCTAATATTATCAAGGGTTCATAGGATATTTAAAAAACATGGCATATGGAACATTAATTGTTCTTCAATTTCAGTTCAAATTTGATTAAATTCTGAATACTGTATATCAGGTTTTTTTCGCGTGTGGCTAATTTTCGCTATGTTCGCGACCGTTTAAAAGCGCGGAAATTAAACTCAGCGGAAAATTCCCCGAAAATAATAAGAAAATAACATGGCAATTTAATTGACAGATGTATGTTTCGGTTGAATGTGCTTACTGCAAGGTGTGATAAATGTCAGATTACCAACAGATAATTGTTTACTTAACAATTACAGGTAGAGGGATAAACTTGTCATCTTTTGTGTTAATTATTCATTAAATTCAGCTGAGGCTTGATTATTGACCATTAATTACGATTAATAAAGAACAATTATTGAGGCCGAGATCCGTGTCACTGATTTACCAAGCCAAGCCTACACTCGACAATAATTAAAACAATCGAATGTCTATAATCGTCAAAGTTGATTGAAACAATATTTAAAATTGTTATTACATTAATTATTATTATTGAGAGTGTTAATTTAATTTTGTTTAAATTTTTATAGTTGCTGGGATCGAATAATATTAAACTGTGTAGTCTCAAGGTTCATCTAAACACCAAAAACAAAAGAAATGTACTCGTCCTGAAATTCCGATTAACCTGAGTTTTTATGTGTATATAATACCAAAGGAAACAAATATTCTTCAAATTGTTGTCATAATGATCTATATATAGTTGATAATCCTTTTGCCATATGTTTATTTTTAGCGGGAATTTTGATAATAAGCGAAAATAAAACACAGCGAAAAATTAACCTGCTGATTTTGACTGAATATCGCGAAAAAATCCGGACGTGAAAAAAACCTGATATACGGTAGTTAATGCAAAATTTTATAGCTCAAATTAATATACTTTTTGTCCTCACTACATAACAACATCTAGGTGAATGGTTAGCGTGCTTTCCTCAAGTCTGAAGTGAGGTAGATCGTGGGTTGGGAGCCCGGTTGGGTCAAACCAAAGACTATATAAAAATTGTATTTCCTGCTTCTCTGTACGGTAAGCACACAACTATAAGGAGGAAGAGCAAAGACTGGTTGGCTCGGAATCATGATAATGTGTCCGAGTGGAGCGACATGTCTACCAGAAGACTATTGTTTCAGTGTGCTAGCACTATAAATATTCAATTAAGCATGTTTGTCATTTAGAAAGTTTTTGGTATACCAGAGAAATACATGTGCATGAATTGGTTAGCGGAATTGTAGATCACCATTATTTTAATTTTCAAATTTACATATATAACATAGATGTTACAGATCAAAGGTTGACATTGAAAAGGTCTCTCGTTGAGACGAAAATGCGTCATCTTAAAGCATTAACTATTTATTACTACTTTAGTTCTGCAAACTTTTTAGACGTACAAAGAAATGTATATATTAATCTTTATTTGTGCAGTATCATCATGTTCATTGGCGATCCAACATCCTGTAAGATTAATTGCTGAACTAGTTTCTAGAACAATTAATATATATGTATGTATACATTGTAATCTGTAGTATTGTTTTGTGTGTATTAAATGTATGTAAGCCTCAAGAATATTCTTGACTTCTGAGGTCATATATAAACAGGAAAATAGATTTAACAAAACAAAATTCAAATTTACAATTAAAGACCATAATGATAGAAAACTTGAACAGCAAGTTCTGGTTTATAATCATCATCTAGTATTCTAGTATTTATTTTCTCCCAAGAGAACCACTCAGCTACCAATGTAATCAAAATTTGATGTTTGTTGTATCTTTTCATTAATTCTTTTCTCTGTCAATACACTAACATATAAAGACATCCTGTAAGGGGGTCTAATCAGAGTTTTTATTTATAACCAATCAATTAGCAATGAGCCTATTAATTTTTTAGATATCAAAACCAAGTACACACCAAGAGCTGGTGTCTGATCAGTCAATATATTTAATTGCCTTGCACATTGACCCCTAGTTAGTTACCTTATCAAAAGTTAGTTAATTACCTTATTAAAACCTAGTTAATTACCTTAACAAAACCTAGTTAGTTACCTTATCAAAATCTAGTTAATTACCTTAATAAAACCTAGTTAATTACCTTATCAAATCCATCTTCTAATGAATCAATTTCCTCCATAAATGATCCTGAACTTGGACCGATACTTGTGTCAAAAAATTCTCTAGATCGTTCTTCTCTGCTTTTAATTTCTGAAAAATGAGAGATCATAAAACATATTCCCAGAATTTAAATTCTTAGCCTCACCGGACGCAATTACAAACGAAATACAATTTATGTCCCCTATTTGTTCCTTCAAAGCATAAATAAAAAAAATGTTTTTATAAATAGATACCCCGCTAAATTACTCGTGTTTTGGAAGAAAATTATTCATGCGCAGATGTTGAATGTTGCAGACGACGGGTTTTCATATTTGTAAACAGAAAACGATCGACAATTGCACTTGGAATCTATCGCTGTGTATTTATGAAATTTTGATGGTTTTACACTGAATAACATAATAAAAAGATATGTGAACGTAAATGAATTTTAATGCTCTTTCAATTTTAATAGTTGTCATCAAATAATTTACACTAGAAAGGTTTTTATTATGTCGTTCGAAATTGTGTCCGGATCTAGGTAACAGAGTGACTAAAATGGGGTCGTGCAAATCTGTTTAAAACCTGTAACAATGTATTGAATAATATATGGGCTATGATTCAAAAGGAATATTGGTGCTTAATCTGAAATATGAACATGTAGTCAGCTTCATCAGTTTTGTCAAATTTATTATCAAATGTAAATATCATTGAAATTGTTCATAATTGCATCCGGTGAGGCTATTAATATTAATATATCAAAATCGATACCCTTTACACACATATCCAAGACCATACACTCTCCTGGCTTGGTACAGACAATTTAATCAAAAGTGGCAAGTTTAAAACTAGTTTTATGGGCCCAAATCTCACCTCTTAGTGAAATGATGGGGTCATGCAAATCTTTCATCATGTAAGTAAAATGCTGACCCTCATATACTACTCGATAAACAGCGTTGTAGTCAGGAATACCCAGTCCTAATCTTGAACTTTATACATAATATATGTATTCTTCGTGACACGTAAGTTTTCATATGCATAATGCTAGTTCTAAACAAGAGAGCAGATGGCTTCAACCATCCTTTAAATGTTAGATAGTACACAAGGTCATCAGAAGATATATTAGAACAACAATGGCAAACTTTATATAGAAATCTACTTGCCAATACAGTGTTTGACTGTCAATTGGCATGAAAGTAACAACACTTGGTCAGAATCTTGCAAGGAGCATTTACGACAAGCTTGGTTTCAATCCCTTTAGTAATTTAAAAAAAAAAGATTGAAATATGAAATGTGTAAAGACGATGGATGTGGGACAAACCCCAAGAAGAGTTTGAAGATACCAAAGGAGTAATCAGAATCCGTATATCGAAGAAGAACAGACAAAACAATGGCCAAAAGAATAAAAGGCTGTTGGCTACTGGTCCCCTGACCCCAAGGTTATATGGTAAGATTAAATTTTGAAACTACTGTAAATTAGAGGTTCAAGTGAGCCTGTATCACTCAACCATACCTGTCAAGTAACCCGTTTTCGTCGGGTCACACCCGGAAATCGAGCTCGTCACTCTCATTTCCCTGAACACCCGTCGGGACACGGATTTCACTACGATGACCTGGAATCACCCGGAATTGGTCCAGATATAAGAAATATTTATTTATTCGGAAAATACCGAGATTTTTCCTATCGAAAGGACAACAATCCGAATGGTCAACTACAATCAACAACAACATACCTTCGAGGTAAGTAATTAGTGATGATTGGGTCTTTTACAATAAAGTTTTAATCCTCTTGTGGAAAGTTTGAGTTGTTTTTACAATAAAAAAGTTAAATCATTTCTGCAAAATGTCTACTGTAAGGAAGAGGTCCTTATCAGGGCCTGCATGTTCTTCACCCGCTAAACGAAAGAAATATTTATGCAAATATCAAAAAGCTTGGGAAGCAGAATTTAGTTGGCTCAGTCCCAGTGATCGTAGCGTAAATGATGCATAGCTGAACACAATATCCTTTTGCTGTGGCTGATCACTTCACACAATTATGTAAAAAAATGTTCACCGACAGTGAAATTGCCAAAGGATTTTCTTGTGGGAGAACTAAAACCACACAAATTGTTAAAAGAGCTATTGTGTGACAGATGACAGTTTTGGGGGGAAATGGGGAACTTGATGACATTTTTTCTGGAACAAAAAGATTTGGTGTTCTTTCAAAACTTGCAAAAACTTTATTAGTATTACCAAACAGTACTGCTGATTCTGAAAGAGCTTTTTCAATCATTAAGAAGATACACACTGAATTCAGATCAGATTTGAACAATGACACCACATGTGGGTTACTGAGTTGTAAATTCAATCAAAATCAATGTTGTTATGAATATCAACCATCTGCTTCTGTTCTAAAATCTGCAAAGAGTGCAACTAGTGATTATAACCAGAGCTTAGAATATATGACATAGTTTATTGATACAGCTGTTTATTTGTACATACATATGATCATTAATAATACATATTAAACTAGATATGATATCATACGATTGACAATAATTATGGTCGAAAATGTCGTTACGCGTTATGACCCTCATTTTCATTTAGGAATGAGGGTCATGACCCTGATTTGGTGTTTCAGAGGTTGGCAGGTATGCACACCTGACTTATAAATTCTGAAAGGAGACCACCCAAGGACCATTTTGAAGTAAAAAAAGGGGAGTAACTCTGGTTAGATTTGTCGAAAATCATCATTATCGAACTTGACCTAAATATTCATGAGATACACTTACATACCAAACCTAGTTTCAATTTGACTTTTTGTTCACAAGTTATAATTTGGAAACCAAAAAATTGGCAATTTTGAAGAATAAAAAGGGAAATAACTCTGGTAAGATTTGTCGAAAAATGATCGCTATCGAACTTGACCTAGATATTCATGAGATACACTTACATACCAAACCTCGTTTCAATCTGACTATTTGTTCCCAAGTTATCATCTGGAAACCAAATATTTAGCAATTTTGAGATATAAAAAGGGGCATAACTCTAGTGATAATAGTCGAAAAATTGTGATTATTGAACTTGACCTAGATATTCATAAGATACACTTACATGCCACACCTAGCTTCAATCTGACTTTTCATTCACAAGTTATCATCTGGAAACCAAGCACACAGACGGACGGACGACACCCATTTCTATAGTCCCCTTCGACGAAGCGTCGGGGGAGAAAAAGCACAAAAGGACATACAACGATCTACAAAATATACACATAAAACTAAAGATCGAGTAACACGAACCCCACCAAAAACCAGGGGTGAACTCAAGTGCTCCGGAAGGGTAAGCAGTTCCTGCTCCACTATTGGCACCCGTCGTCTTAATCCAAGTGATGACAATAGCTCAGATGACCCTTTGGTGTTGGGACAGTTTTCGCTGGTATTTAGGTAAAGAAAAAACTTACAAAATATTATCTTAGGTTTATTGGTCATTATTGTATGCCTATTAGTCATATTACTTACTTCTTAAGTAATCTGACTGACTTTTCCTAAAATTCAATGACATATCTTGTAATGACCTAGCAACAGAGGATACTATGTTTTTGGCAAGTTTCTTTTCCTGCTCCGTCCCATGGTTTCCTCTATGACTAATTCTCTGAACAGTTATTTGACATCTTGTAAAAAGCTATAAATATAACAAAGCTCTATAAACATTCATTATAATGCCTAATACTAACAGACAAAGAAAAGAACATATATTAGAACAAAATGATAAATAGTAATGGCTGATGATTAATATTGGATTTTCATCAGTATCAGTCTTGTCTAATTTTATCAGTATGCTGTCTGCACTAATTTTGTTTTTGATTGAAAGCTGATAGCATTAAAAAAGTGTGAACAGGCATATGATATGTCTTCCATCTAATAGTGATCAGTATGATAAAAATTTTCCATATTTATTTGCTATATATATATCATGTATGTAGATAGACATCAACATTTAGATGTAACTATCCAAAATGTTGTTGCTTCAGGTCATTCAGATGCTGATAAACTGATGTATATAAAAAAAATTTAAAAACAATTGAAGCCATCATCACTAGAAAAGCACTATATACATTTGTATATATATCTCGATCTGCCACAAAAGTATCAGGCAGATATAAATTTAGAAGATATCACATTTTAACCAAATTACTTTTTTTAAGAAACAATTTCTAACTACAATTCTGTTGATTGTTCATGAGAACTCTAGTTACATTTCTAAATAATGTTGTACAGTGAAACCTGTGTAAACCGGCCACCATTGGGACCATGTTTCACGGCCGGTATTGACAGTGGGCCGGTTTATGTACAGTGTCTATTATCTGACTACCATATAAGTGGTTTTTTCACAGGAGCCAAATTTCGTGATTTTCCAAATTGCTGGAATTTTTTTTTAGCACCGGTAGCCCTTAATTTTTGCGATCCTGAGTTAACCAAACTCTATCGTTATATTAGAATTAAATTGTCTGAATTCATTGACTAACAATTCAAAATAGGAAATGTGTTGAAATAATTGAGTTTCATAATTTCTTATCCATAATGCATGGGATTTTGTCCAGATTCTTTATTTTGCGGTGCACATTACAAACGAAAATATTTACTACTGTCAAATATTTTCGTATTTCTTTACTTGTTTGGACACTATTCCACAAAATCATTAAATGTTTATAATACTTTTTAATTATTCAGAGAATTAATATTCTCTAGTGCTGTTGTGTTTTGAACCAGTAAATGTAAACTTACTGTTGATACGAAAATACACTAAAAAAAATAGTGTGACTATATCTAACCGTGCGTAAAATAATCAATAATGTTGACGATAAGATTGAATGTGTGTATGTATAAAGGTGTCATAATTAATTAGTGTATAATTAGACTGCCAGGATGTGTTTACACAAGCTTTTATTGATTGAAATAAAAAGAAAAAAAGGAATCAAATGTATTTGTTAATTTTTATGTCAAGTCTGTACACAAAGTAAGCCCGGAAGTCACGGCAAGACAAAAATTAATATGGAAGAAATAGAGGCGGACATAGTGGCTGAACAAGCCAGCATCCACTGAAGATCCTATGGTAAGTCTGGAAGTTTGATTACTCCCAGCTGTGAAGTATAATTACAATCCAATTAACAATAAATTATCTCAGTTATGATTGTATGGCTTGGATGATAGTTCATCACTTAAATAATGAGGCATTGTTTGTTGTTCATTCATCATCATTGTCAATATATGCATTGTTTTCGGGAAGGCTTCCCCCCATGTTGGATATTTTAAAAGTGTCATTTCAACCGATCGATATTCACATATGTAATAAAACACACGGTTGATTGATCTGATCATGACCGGTTTACAGAGATAAATTATAACAGTAATTAGTTTATTGGGACCGCAAGTCATGGCCGGAATTCGGAATGTGCAGTGTCCGGTTTGTTCAATGATCTTTAACAAAGATTATTAAAGAAAAAACTGGGGATTTGAAATTTAGATCGGAATGGACAGGATTCCGGTTTACTCATGGTCCAGTTTAGTTAGGTTCCACTGTAGTTGGGTCGTATCAAAATTGTAAAAAAGCATTATAAAGGCAGGAAAAGTATTTTCAAATTTCTATTATTATTACTGTATAATACAGCTACATAAATAAACCATGTTCAGTAAATGTAAAATGTGATAAGTTTTCTGCCATGTTAGTTTGTTTTTTCTTGGTCTATCGTGTTTAATGAATTATTACTTCTTCTCCTTCTTTCTTGCATCACTGTAATAGATATAATACAGTCAATGCTGTTGTGGGTGAGTGATTGTTGTTTATTGCCAAGTGAGCAATTTTTCAGCCATACAGGGTGTCAAGCCACTTTTGACCAAAATTATATAGGAATATAGGATATTTTAGGATCAAAATATAGGATAAATTTAAGGTGTATAAATTTAATGTATATTTAGCAAAAAATACATGGCCTCCACCTCTCCTATAGCCATGCCTCACCTCCTTTTTACTGACAAATGACAAAAAACCAGTATCATTAAACTTTAGTCTCCTATTGCTATTTTTACAAAATAAATAAAAATGAGACAGTGAAAAAAATCAATATTTGTCTTTTTCAAAACTGATTGAACATGACAACTCCTTGGAATTAAAACGACACACTTTGATATAATGGCTTTGAAATCATATATATATAATATATTTGTGAAGAAAAAGCTAACTATTCAAATTTACAATATTTGTTGGAACAAATGCTCTGTAGCAAGACATAGGGTTTAAATTTTTTTCAATGACTCTTTCAAAAGATACATGTAGTACATGTACATGTAAATATAATAAACTGGGCTTGTTCAAAGCCCTGAGAGTTAAATTGGTATTTTTTAATGTTATAGACCATTGTAGTCAAGACAAATTATTCTAAACCAAGGAAGCGGTACAGAGTAGCAGACCACTATAAGAAAAGCTTGAAGATACCAAAGGGGTAATCAGAATCGAAGGACAAACAACACAATGGCCAAAAGAACTAGAGGCTCAGTGGGCTGAGCCTGTGTCGCTCACCTTTCATTCTGTTTGGAGGAAACTTTGGACAGAATTTTCCATTGGATCTTCCTCCCCAAATTTCGGTTCATTTGGCTACTCTGTTTTAGTGGAGAAGATTTTCTAGAAATCAACCAATCGGAAACAAGAATTTCCTATGGCAGCCATGTTTGATAACTGATCGGGACGAAATGAGCAATCTTTATAGTGGACCTTCCATAGATGCTTTCTACCAAGTTTCAGTTCATTTGGCCAAGCGGTTTCAGAGGAGAAGATTAAACTATGAAAAGTTAACGGACGACAGACAACAGAAGACAGATGAAGGACGCCAAGTGATGGCAAAGCTCACATTGCCTTTGGCAAGGTGTGCTAATAAAAAGTACAAAATGACAAACAATGATCTACACATAAAACAAAAGATCAAGGAACACGAACCCTACTAAAAATCTGAGGTGAACTCAGGTGTTATGGAAGGGTAAGAAGTTCCTGCTTCTCTAGTGGCACCTGTCGTTTTACTTTAATTACAAACCCAATGAATGAGGAAAGGACCAGAAAGTGTTTATGAGAAGTGGAACATATCCATGGACATTTGTGACACAGATGTTCCGTAATGGTTTACTAAATCATGGTGGCAACCATAAAACTTTTGAAGTGATAACTTCAACTTAACCAATAAGAACACTTGGTACAGTAGCTTCCTTGTTAGCAGCAACCCTCTATCAAGGAAATTCTAATAGGAACAACAATCTCTGGAATATCGGTTCAACTGAGAGATACATATTCCATATGCAGGTGCTGCTGGAATGTTGCTACATATAAATGGAAAGTTCATAATGGGAAAATTGAAATCATGTACCACAAAAGACTACAATACTGAAGTAAATATGCAATCATGTGAATTTAAACCCTAAGAAAATTCAACAATAAAAAAGTCACATGAATGTACATGATTAGCTAAAAAAAACTATAGAAGTATCAGCATTAATATCTTGTATAGCCTCTATTTGTCATGTTTATAAAAAATTTCCACTCAAAATTAAAGATTAAATTTTGTTTCTCATAGTTTTGAAAAAATATAGGATTTTGGGATGAAATATAGGAAATTTTAGCCAAATATAGGAAATATAGCAAAATCTTAAAAATATAGGATCAATTGACACCCTGATGGCAAGAACAAAATACATTTTGATGAGATGATGATGATGTCCGCTTTGTACCAGACCAACATACTTAAGTAGATTTTCATAGTGCTAGTTCACTGAAACAGGTAGACATGTTGTCCTGATTCCAAGCCAACCAGTCTTTGATCTTTATCCTTAATACTGCGTGTTTAGCAGAGATGCAATAAATACTAATTATAGTCTTTGGTTTTATCTGGCAGGGGCTTAAACCCACGATCTACCATACTCTAGGAAAGACTGCTAACCATTACACCACGGAATGTGGTTGACATGAGTATGTTCTCTTTTTTAAACAAAATATGCATTGAATGTCATCAATAATTATCTTGCAGTCCAGTGATGTTGACATTCAATATTCATGGAATCCTTCAGCTTGATATGGACAGTGTGTATTTGACAGTAAATACATAACAAACCTGTGTTATATCCTGTGTGATAATTTCTATTGCATGTTCTTCCTGAACGTTGTCATCAAGTGTTGGTCTGTTTAAATGTCTATCATGTAGTGTTACTAGTTCTTTCACTAAAATACAATATAAATATTAAATATGGTAAATAAAAGACAAGATGATGACAACAAAGTAAGTACACTGATGGTGCTGTGATGTTACTTATTTCCGTTGGTTTCAATTTTTGTGAATAAACTAATTAGCAGAAAGTGAGATGTTTGTTGACTTTTCATTTTGTCATTTTCAAAGTTGCTAATAACATCTCTTATATATGTATGTGCCTTTCGTGGTGCACTGAATTTCGTAAATTGATGGTACAATTGTACCAGTGAAAACCATAAAAATTGGTCTTCAACAAATAAAAATGAATACACTGTATTAAACAGGTTAAACAATAAATGTTGCTATTTAATCTTCTGAAAGGTGAATACAAAAATCAAATGAAGATGATTTTTATAACTTTCCCCTATCATACCAATGTTATAATTTGGGTCAAAGGACTTTGACCACTGAGATCTTCCACTGCACTTCAATTCAATACCTAGTTTCTTTAGAATAAGAAAACATTTCCTATTAAGGCCTATGTTATTATTTAGTCACTACAGACCATGTGACTTTCATTTTTCAAACTTGGATCTATACACCAGAATAAACTAGATATAATCCATCTCTGTGGGACCGGCCATAAATAACTTGTGGTAAAAAATTTGTAAGAACAGACTGATGTTAACCTCAGATTTTTTACCTAACATATACTCTAGTGACAATTAATAATCACTTTAGGCGTCAATGATGAAGTATCAAAATGCCACGTACAAGATGACACAGTTTGTCAAAATCACTAATTGAGGTCAAAGTTAAAGGTCAAAGGTCACCAACAATGATATGCGATACATCGTCTGGAGGTGGTCTACCAACATGCCAAATATGAAAAGCCTATCTTGAACGACAAAAAAGTTACAGCCCAGACACGATTTGCTACGGACGCAGGGACCGATTTGACCTCGAGGTTAAAGGCCACCAACAATGGTACGCGACACATCGTCTGGAGGTGGTCTACCTACATGCCAAATATGAAAAGCCTGTCTTGAACGACATAAAAGTTACAGCCCGGACACGATTTGTTATGGATGCACGGACCAGTTTGACCTTGAGGTCAAAGGTCACCAACAATGGTACGCGACACATCGTCTGGAGGTGGTCTACATATATGCCAAATATGCAAAGCCTGTCTTGAACAACAAAAAAGTTACAGCCCGGACACAATTTGCTATGGATGGCTGGATGCACGGACGGACTGATCACTATAGGGCGTCCGGCACTTAGTGGCAGGGCCCTAATAAGAAACAATTATTAACAGAACTATGGAAGGAGTGTATATTACCGTTATATACACCAATGGGTTAGGGTTATGATGTTTAATGCCATTTTTAACAATATTTCAGTTATATCCTGACCGTTAGTTTTATTGGTGGAGGAAACTGGAGTACCATGAGAAAACCACTGTCACTGACAAACTTTATCCTTTATCACATAATGTTGTATCAAATACATCTCACCTGAGTGGGATTCTAACTCACAACAGCTCCCTATGCATCAATGTGTAAATTACACAACCAAATATGGTATATTAATGCAGTGCACCACAAAATATTTCTGCATTTAACCTTTTCATTTAACATTTAACCTGTTAAATCATATGGGAGATCCAAAAACCATGATAAGGAAGAAAATTATACCTAATAAAAACACAGACTCTTACTTTTAGACTTGATTTTTGACATTTCATATTGTACTTCTTCTACTCCATCAACCCTGTAAGAAAAATATTTAATTTCAAATCTTGTTTAAAATTTAATTATAATTGATAATTCACAATGCAGGTTTTTCATAACTCTTATTATACTTGTCACATGTATGCTAGCATTAATATTTCCTTTTGTTCATTATATTCTAACAGTCCAACTTCTGTAATGTGAATTTTTTTCTGTTTTAAATGAAATGATTTACTTGAGAGTTTTGTCAATTTGTGATAGACAATAAATATCTGCTTAGAATCAGAGTCCAATGATATAAAGTACAAAATAGCCAATGATATATTAAGAATAGCTTTGCAAATTTCACATGTACAGAGTCGTCATGTTAAGTTCAAAATACATATTGCTTTATTTTAGGGTTGGCAACGGTTAACCGGGTAACCATTGGAACATCCGAATATCGAATACCAAAAATGCTATTCGGTTAACCGACCATTTTTTGTTGTTGTAAAAGCAATGTTTTAATAATACTATTTAAAATGATGTTATAAGTGTGGTATTTCAACAGGTCATTAAATTATCTCAAATAGCTGTCAAAACACTGTTACCTATCTTTTAATTGGACAGGTCATGTCCAGCGGCTAAATATAAAATTTCCAATTACCAAAAATGTACCTTTAAATGACTTTAATTAATAGTTATCAAAACATGTAATCTTAAACAGATGTTAATGATTAGATTTTACGGCTTGGTGCATTCAATATTTAGTTAGGATACCGCCTCCGTCGTCGTCCAAGGCTTGGGCCTTTTTCAATCGAACTGCTGATTCAAAAGTCAAATGCAAGTTATGTGAATGTGAATTAGTATTACTAGAGGGACAAGCAGCATGTTAAACCATCTTAAATTGAAACATCCGTCAAATTTTTCTGAGACACCAGAAAGAGCAAAGCAATCATCAATGAACGAATTTGTGAATTCTCTGAGATCACGAAGGTTCTCATCATCCCAATCGGAACTTATTACCAATGCCATAGTCGATATGATCGTACATGTATTGAATTACTTGCCGTTACATTGTAGAGGGACGAGGATTTACAAAATTGATGACAATATTTGCTCCATGTTTAAAATTCCTTCTCGTAATACAATTCAATCACAAATTGAAAAGGTATACTGTGACAAAAAAGGACAAATTAATTACGGAGCTAGACCAATTTGAATTTGGTTATTATATTATTAAGCTTACACAAGTACTTGTTATTGATTTATTACCCGTGTATCACAGAAAAAGCTTTTATACAACCGGTTAATCGATTAATCGGTCGGAAGATGAACCAAGTAACCGGTTAGGTGATTACGATCAAATTGACAACCCTACTTTATTTAGATCCTATTTCTTTATTTCTTTTTTTTTTTTTTTTTTGTGCATTCATTGTAGTTTGTGTTTTTGTTTAGTTATCTCCCCTTTTACTTAATTTCTCTCTAGGGTTTTCTAAAATAAATATATAATATATGTCTCCATGATTCCTGTTAAATATCAAAAGTGGAAGTCTTATTACATGTATTACAAAATAAATGGACAACTGAACTCAAAATATTTTTTGTTTATTCTTATCATGAGTGAATACCAAATGAGCAATTTTTCAGATAAATCATGGCAAGAACAAGTTTTACATTCATGCAAGATGTTGAACAACAGGAACAACTAAAATATTCTTCTGAATATCAGAAATACTGATGATATATTACCATTCAGGTGGGAGTCTGGATGATTTAGTATTAATACTTCCCATCTCCAAATCAGAAGCAGCATTAGAAACCAGTGCCATACGATCATCATTAACCTACAACATAAATAAACAGATAATATACATGAAAGTATATTTTTAGCAGGAAATTGAGTAAAATAAATAACAATGAAATTGTACAACAGCAATACTCTGTATACAGCAATACATGTATACAGTCCATGGCCATAAGTATTCGTCACCTTCGATTTTTTACTACTGCCACGTATATATTTCATATAAAACCACATCTTTCAAAAAAATATTTTAAAGCTATCTCTAGGCAGATTTTTATTAAATTTATTTCAAGACGCACAGAATTCTTTGAATTTTATTTGTTTATCTAATAGTCATTTTTGTCTACATGCTCTTTGTTTACTGGTGATTTATGTTGATTTTTCCGATTTTATTTTTTAAAATATATAGCAAATTTGATGCCAGAAAACAAAAATTGTCTTTAAATCATAAGAAAATAAAGGCAATCTAACGGAAAATCATGCTAAAATAAACAAATATTATCTTTAAATATTTCTGCTTCTTCTGGTGCAAAAATGATCAAAATCCGGTTAGAAATTACTTCACAGTAATTTTGTTGAAAAATGTGGTTTTATATGAAATATATAGCGTAAAATCGAGGGTGACGAATACTTATGGCCATTGACTATATATGAAATTAAAAAAAGACAGAAATACATATTTATAGGAACACATAATAGTAATGTATTTCAATTCCAGTGCTACATACAGTATACTCAGTGGTTTCCTTTGAAGCCGGTAGCCGGCTATATGGCCTTCTACTTCTTGATTTTGACCGGCTACTTTTTTGCCAGTTATATCTTTTACATAGAAAATTTCAACATGATAAAAATAAAACTTAATTTGTTAACGCATTCAGTCCCGATCACGTCTGGCCAATCTCGCCTGTAGTCGTGTTTGTTTACTTCATTCAATGGCCGATCATGCCTGTTGTCGTGACGACAGTACGTTGTAAAACCTTCTCCGATTGGTCAAATAAAGGGAGGATTCCATGATTCTTTCAATATTGGCCAATAGAAAAATAGTTTACATTTCGTTTTTCCTTTAGTATTCAGAAATCAAAGGTTATTAAATTACATCGATTTTACTACACGTGTTTCATTCATTAAAATTTGTAAACAATGGCGGAAATTAGAGTGATTTTTAGTGATGATGATCGTGAAAATGAAGAGTTTCTAGGCTTCAATCTCCACAATATTGAGAAAGCAGAGGAAAGATATATTCGGCAATTAGATGTGCTGAATGATTTTGACTCCAACATCGAATTTTCCGAGATGGGATCGTCGGACAAAGAGGAAATTGACAGCGATGTTGATACTGTTCTCACCGACATTGCTAAAAGGAGTGACCCTCTTAGACCCATTTAAATCGCTGAATTCATGGGACCAACGACTGTTATGGAGAATAACAAACGAGAAATATATTTTTCAATCTTTCGTTCCCAGAAGCATTGTCAATTAAAATTGCTACTCAAACAAATGAGTACGCACGGAAGCACATTGAGGCAACACCAAACAAAAATTGGTACCCAACCAATCCAGAAGAAATCAAGGCTCTTATTGGTATTCAAATTGTCATGGATGTTCTACAACCCCCTTCCCAAGACATGTACTGGTGCAAAGATAAACTGTTAAAATTATTAAAAACAAAACACAATAAATCAAAACGATTTTAATCACACTCACAAAACAAATCAATATTACTTAAGCTAGTACATAATATGTACATCAGGTATACAGATATCTTTTCAAATTGACAAAGAAGTTATACATGTAGATTGTATTTGCCATAACAAAGTATAAGCTTCTCTACATGTATGAATTTATTCTTACTTAATGAAATTCAATGTCTTACTGTTTGAAAATCAATATTAAAGGAGATCTAAGGACAGTATCTTATCTATATAGTGAGAATGTGGGCGAAGCAAACAAGGAAGTTTTTTTTGCAAAAATCAGAAGCTAGTTCAGCCATACTCTCCTAACACTATCGTTGGAGATTTTGAATATTATATATATATTTTTTTTTTAATTACTTCAATTCAAAGTCCATTTTTATTTTTTAAACAGAAAAAATATCTAAAATTGGTGTCAGGAGAGGTGGTTAAATCACCTTCTAAATGCTTAAAATTCAATATCGGATGGGGGGCTTTGCCTCCCTGGTCCCCCTACAGAGACTCTGCCCCTGTACCCTGCTGGGGACCTAGGCAGCCCCTAGACCCCCGGCCTTCTACTTTTTTGTTTTAACCTGATACTTTCAAATTGATGGACAACCTGGCATACTAAATTATACAATGGCCCGATGCTTCCTATTTTATTTAAAGAGGGGCTGTTGTGGTCTTGGTCATATGATAGTTGGATAACGAAATGTCTTAACTGACAGATTTACGGATACAGATGGATATGTCCAATAGAGAAAATATATAACTGAGCACTCTCAGTTTTCTGGGTGTCCCAATTTATGAATGAGTGAGAAGTCCAAAAGAGATGGAGTGACAAATGGTGGCAATCTCATCATTCCATTAGCTAAAAATGTGTACATTCGATTATTCCCGTACAGTGTCAATACAACAACAATATATATCAACTGATGAACTGTACATGTTATTCAACAGAACAATGTTGATATTGATTTTCTATACGGTTTCTTACATGTTCAGAGAACATATGGCGACTTTGGAGAGCATTGTTTCTCATTAGAATGAAAACTTCAGTTAAGCTTCTCGTTGCCATGTCAGTTCTGTGTTTAATTTTCCTCTAATTTAAATATGTTTAGTAAAACCGGCTTTTCAATTTTTTCGTTGACTGTCGTCTTCCATCTTTGATTTTTACGTCATTTCCGCATAGGCCGTACTTTATTTGCATTTTGCGTACGCCGTTTATTGGTCCATTTTGCCCATTTTTTTCCCCTGTGTTTATTCATATTGATTATTATTTGTCAATGAGTTAATACATATAAGTAGTTGGATTACCTAACAACTCATACAAGCCTATCACCAATACTACGTGGGTTCGCATCCAGCTTTGTAAATTACAAAAAGGGTGCACTCGACTCGCAACCGCAAGTGATAAAGTTTACCAGTTGCTTGCCCAGGGTCAGTGGTTCTCTCCGGGTACCCCGGCTTCCTCCACCACTAAAACTGGTCGCCATGATATAGCTGAAATATTGCTGAAAGTGGCGTTAAACACCAAAATTCAAAATTTAAATTCATTCATATTTATAGATTTATAACCTCGTGTGTTGATTTGTGATTTCTTCAGGTCATAGCTTAGTTTGCACAAGGATTTGTATAGTATTCTACTCTATAGATACAAATCCTTGGTTTGCACAAAATAAGAAATCACACCAAAACCGAGTCACAGTATATTTTTTATATATTCATTTTCGACTCTTACATGTATCACACCGTACATGAAAAATACATTGTAAATATGACATCGATCCTTATGTAGTTTTTCTTCTTCTGTGTAAAGCAGATCTTATTGAACGACGGTGATACTGCGGAAAGTTACATCAAGTGCGTGTGTCGGGAAAAAACATACTTTTCTTGCTATTTTACAATTTAAATTCACAATTTAGTTAAAACTACTACAGGATGGTGTTTCCTATTCCTTGTTAATGGCACGCATTAATTTACGTTTTGGTTTCTGTTTTGCTCCACCCCAGAGACATTCCCACTGTGGCTTTCCCATTTGGATATCTTTGTGATACAAATCTAGTTGGTTTCTTTATGTTTCCAAGATTTGAATCTTTAAATACTTACTAACTTACTTATTAAGTGAGATTGTTTGATATGTTATATAATACATGTATTATGCTTTTTAAC
This sequence comes from Gigantidas platifrons, assembly GCA_002080005.1. NCBI lineage: Eukaryota > Metazoa > Mollusca > Bivalvia > Mytilida > Modiolidae > Gigantidas > Gigantidas platifrons. Next base: position 1,465,097 of record MJUT01005427.1, read on the forward strand.
TTGTAATCCAACTGACCCAGACCAATTTAATAATTATTATCATGGTTTCGTCACTCTGTTTTATATGGTGAGCATTTTACTGAAAAGGCATACACAGATCAGTTGGTCTTGCTTTTTCCACGTGGCTTTCCATTTGAGAGATGAGCTTTTTTACCATATTTTTGTGACATAACCAGACGTTCGGTATTTAGTGTAATTGATGTACATGCATAGTTCCAGCTATTCCTTTCTGTACTTGTTCCAAGAATTTTGATGTATAGGTTCCATACGGAATATATATTCCACTTCAAATGTCTTACCATGGATGTATATGGTACTGACTTTACCGGATGTATTCAGTCTTCAAGATTACGACTGGCGTCTTTTTCCTTTGGCAATAATGTTGTCATAGTGATGTCAGACTATCTGTTGATTGATCGAACAAGAAGCATGCCATTCGCAATTTTTTTTTTTATGTTTTCTCTGGTGAAATTGTTGTTCTTGGCATGTCAGAAACAGAAATACACACAGTAATGCAACTTGAGGTACACCAAAGGATTGGGTATTTCGTTGAAAGAGTACTTTGAGTATAACGCTATGTTTTCTACTGTATACTGTACACCAGTGAACCAGTTGATATTTAAGCTAAGAATGAATGCTTTCTGTCATCTCGATTTGGTACGAAATATATCTTCATAAAAGAGTAGTTAGATTTTGAGCAAGTCCACGTCTTCATGTGTGCTTATGTTACTGATTTGTTATTGACATACTGGAAGTATTGGTCGTTTTAGAGCACGATTTGATTATATTCCACTAAGCAAATATTCCTGGGTTATTGCAAATTTTTGATTAACTATCTAGTCTAGTTTAGTTGATCCATTGTATGTGCAGTTGGTGTAACTGGATTTATTATACTGTTCGGTTCAGTATATAGTCATATTGCAGCTTTGTAATATCCTGAGAGCAAGTAGTACATGCAATTGTGATGTTATGTAAGGCTAACACCAAAACGCAATACAGAATTATGTAAATCGTTATTGTTCTTTAATGTCACTTTCAATAATATTTCAGGAATATCGTCTTATCCATCACAGTTAATTTATATTGATAGAGAAAACCAGAGTACCCAATCTAATCAAAATTAGACTTCCGCAATTGCGCATGCCCCCTATTTTCTATCGGTTGTCGCTGCGTGGTGAGTAGGCATGGCGACTAAAAACAACCGATAAAAAATACACTAATTGCCACAATACAACTGAATTTTTTTTTAAACTGGCATTAATAATCTCTATAATGTGAGAATGTTCCATTGCTTTCATGCAACAAAATGGAACATTTCACAATCCTGTCCTCTCCTCATTCATGACTGGAGTAGCATAATGGGTGCCAATAATGGAGCAGGAACTGCCTATCCTTCCGGAGCACCCAAGTTTATTCCATTTATTTTGTGTGTGGTTCATGTAGCTCAATCTTTCATTTTCTATGTAGTATTTTGTAGATGTTTGTCCTTTTTCTCCTGGATGTTGTGTTTGTCTGTCTTTTTCTCCTGGATGTTGTGTTTGTCTGTCTTTTGATTAATGACTTCTGATTACACCTTTGGTATCTTAAAAATGATCTTGTAATATATATTAAAAACATAAAAAAACCATCATAAAAGTTTATTTAACAAACTAAATGACTTGTACACATTCATGTTTCATCTGGGACTTCTCTCTTTCAAATTCCACCAACGGTGTCCCATATACTATTATGACATAATGAATTTGTAAAAGCAGTTGTACATATGATAAACATGCACTGCTGTACTTATAGGAGCAAAATCCTGGTCATGAATGCATGATTTTTTTAAATACATTATTACATGTAATAATATCATGCTTTCCAGCAACTTAAAATTTGACACATAATGACAGTTATATGAGCTACTAAAACACTGATGTTCATGATATAAATAAACTAAAGGCTGAAATGAAATTGAATCACTCTCCTGCTTATTTATACACTGTTTAGATTCAAGCATGCATAGTCTCTGAATCGTTCATTTGGACTTGTACTTTCAGAGAAGATTTTTAAAATTTGCATCAATCAGAAACAAGAATTGTCTATGTTTTACTCTGGATCAAGACAAAATGAAGAAATTTGTAGATCATCATGAAAACATGATTCCTGCAAATTTGCTTTAAATTTGCCAGATAGTTTTATAGGAGATCATCAAGATGTAAAATGTTAACATGACGGACATGCATGGGATGCAAAATGACATCAATAGCATACACGACTGTTTGAGTCAGGAGAGCTAACAAAGTAATTTCAAATTATTTAACAGATTTTAAACTTTTCGATATATTAAGTCTTCACAGATATTTTTTATCACCTGTATTATTGCAATTAAAATCGATTTGTAAGATTTTAAATGTTCATCCCTTGCCCAGTTCTAAGTTTTTTTCCACTAAAAAGTAAAAAACCCATGTTTTAAATCAATACTAAATACACAACACTAACAAGAATCTATTATTTAAAATGTGCATGTTAATACAATTATAAATTTGTTATGTAACCTTTATTAATTAGTATTGATAAGAAATATTGAAAATTAATCATTGTAGTATACAATAAGATGGTCTGTTTATTACTTTATTTTGCTTGTGAATTAACACCAGCAACTATAACCATCAGAAAAAATGATTCATCAATTTCAAGATAAAGAATATAAAATTAGAAACAAATTTGTTATACAGATGATATTTTTAACTCAATGTATAATATTGAGTGTACATGAATGAAATAACCACCTATTTTATTTTTACAATAAAAGCAAAAACATAATGCAATACAAACTTTGCAATAATTTCAACCAGTTTCTCATGCAACCAACATGTATTTCATCTACAGACAGACATACATAGATCAAACCTAAATTGCACCAACATAATAGGAAATTGAACCTTTTTTCAAAGCATTATCAATTACCGGTAAATTATAGAAAACGACAGGCGAAGAGGGTATAAAATTAGATCTTTATCATTTGAAATCATTTATATTTTTTTAAATATTGAAAAGTTACTTCAGCTCTTTTCTAACATATGTGTTTAAGTACACCTCCATGTACCAGTCAATATCTGACAACTTCATCAAACGTAGTGGTATGTGAAAACAAAACATTCTCTAATTTAATAAAAACACCTATTTTAGTGCGCACAAGACATTTATGGAATAATCTTCGTCAGTAAAAATAACAATGGTTATCTAATGTTGTACAATATACTTTAGCTGTATTGACTCGATTTCAATTTCTGAAAGATATTATAATTTTGTAGCTTTTTTTTATGAGATATTACCTTTTTTCTCTATTTCTAATGTTTTTTTCCCAAACATATAAGAGGTTGTGGCTCAAATAGTTATTCATGCACAATCATGCTTGTTTATTTTTATTCCTATTCCCACAGGATTTCATGTTAAAACTTTGTTCTTATGTGGGGTCCATCTTGAATTTCTGATCTGATCAACAACAAAAAATCAAGGAAACAAAACCCACAAACTGGGGGATCTTGTAAGGAATATACCTACCACCATGTAAGAATTCCATCATAAATGTGATTTTTGCTAAGAAGTTTCAGCAAATCAGAAAGCATAATTGGTCTAGCAGCCATTTTGAATTTCCAATTGAAAGGAAAGTCACAAATAATGTGGATGATCATCCAATTAATATTTCTGTCAAGTTTGGATTCACTTGCTCCAATGATTTCTGAGAAAATGATTGAAATGTACAATGCAAAGTGATGTTAGACACAAATTGATGACAATACCGTACAAGGCCCTTCGATGATGACAATACCTCATGTGGCGACTTAAAATATTGAAGTCTTATTTCAAATTAAAGATAATAAAAATTTTAATCTAATATTTTTTTTCATATTTGCCAAACAACTGGTTGATCCTCGTGTGGTACAGTATTAAAATGTTTTCATTCAGATAATTTTTTTTAATTGTGATATCTTGTTTTAAATTTAATAACAACATCTCATTTAGATTCCAGCTTATCTTTCTGCAGAGATAATTTTAATAACTATCAGAGAAAGATATGGAAAGAAATAAAAATAAAAATTGATTATTAGTTATTGTCAAACTCTGCTCTATTAATGTAGAATCAATAAAATAAGTTAAGACTCAAAATCTGGTATACGATTTGAAATTGTGCAAAAAAAGAGAAGAAATATATTACATAGTACAGTAGTCCCACTGTTACACGATCCCTCTCCTGCAAGGAAAAATGGTGGCCTTATACGAGAGATGACCTCTTTTAAGAGGGCAACTTAACAGAATATGGCAATTTAAACAGAACTTGACAATCTAAGTGTATCTGAAATCTGTCCTGATAAGAGGAGTGTCCTCTGATGAGAGGGACCTTACAGGGACTCCTGTATTGGAAGTAGTTGCTTTATGTCACAGCAAGCAATAAATAACTGTCAAAATCTTCAACAACATTCTATAAATAAAGAAATTTACAACTGTACATCGCAACATATATCAATGAGGCAAAAAATAAAATATTGTTTGTTTCCCCAAACCCGACCGACTCTGAAAAATCGGTGCGACTCAAATTATTTTATTGTCGATATAGAGCAAGAATTATTTTTTTAATGCCCTCTGTCCAGCGTGTTAAAGCAGGGTATTATAGTATAGGGGAAGGAAAAGGTAGAAGTGGAAGTCTGAGCTCATTTACTGGCGTACAAACCAAGATTTCTTAAATCGCGTTCGAGACTCAGATTTAAGATTTCGATACATACCGGACGTTTTCGTTTGATATAATAAAACCCTACGGAAAACGGCATGTTGTCTGCAACATGTTTACTGTTTCCTTCTCCGTCAGAAAAATATATGCGAGACAATAAAATAAAACCGATTGTAACCAACAGATTATATAGCTTTCCAAACCAATGGTCATGGAGAGAAATGCTCAAAGATGTGATAGATCCGGAGGAAAAGGACCAGAGAAAAACGGATGCCATTGCCGTGAGTGTGACAGTTGGGGGTGGCAAGTATTGAACCCCACTTCGAGGAAGAGATATGAGTTGTGGAAGAATTTGAAAACCGTTTAAGAATTTGTTGCATTTATCATCATGGGAGACAGTGCGGAAAAGATACTAACAACAATTCCTCAAAAAGAAAAGATGCATGGACGTTTTCTAATTTGATGAAAAGAAATTTGACCAAGTTTCCTTGTGAAATCACTGAGGAAGTCGAGAGTAAATTTACAGGTAAGTTTGCTGGATTAATATATTTAAACTATCTTTCTCTGTGAAGAAGTATGTTCCTTTAGGTATAAGGGGAACTGTCCACACTTCTTTGTATATTTTCTCTCTTTGTCCAAACTTAAAAGCCTGTGGGTGTAGGGAGGGTGAAAAAAGCTACTTTTCTAGGGGCCGTCCTGCCCAAATTTTTTACAGGTTTGGACTTAGTTTTTTCCAATGGATTTTTGTATAAATATGTATTTATATACATTGTCCATTCACATTGAAGTGTTACTTTTTATTTCATGTCTTCTTTTTTTTCAGGTGACTCCCTTAAAGGTGCTTCAAATGTTCGACTGCATATGGATTGCATCTCGCCTACAGAGTTAGCTCACTAGTGGAGCATGAACTACTAAATATAACCCGTCTGGAGCACATGAGTTCACCCTCGGGTTTTAGTGGTTATCGTGTTACCTTTAGTTTTCTGTGTAGTGTTTTGCAGATGGTTGGAATTTTGTTGTCATGTGCAGCCAGATATTTGCACCTACTGTGCAGAAGTTGGTGCTGAAAGGGACAGGGATTCATTGGAGACCCATCGTATTGTTCTGCCTGTTTCTGCTGTATGCATGAGAATGGGAAAAACTGTTCCCAAGAAAAATCCCATTAAATACGATTTGAATTTGATTCATACATGTACATATGTATCTGTGTTTGAAATTCTTTGTTAGTTTGTTTCAGTGTTTTGAAAGAGACTGTTTTGTCCAAAAAAAAAAAGAAAACCAAAGGGCCTATATAAGTCTCCAAAGTGGTGTGGACATGCAGAATTCAGTTTTAGTTTTGAGTTTTTTCCAGATGTTTCTCACATTGATATTCCTATATTGTTTGTATTTGGTGTTTTTCATGGGATGTCTATGTCTAATCCTTAAGCTTTTCCTAGAAAAAGGATATAAATCCATGCAATAATGAGTACCTGGTTTGCAGTTTATTGCATACATGCTATTATCTAGATATCTACATTTGTATTACATGTATTATAGTAAAAGTAGTAAAAATACTTTTTTTGAAGAAAAAAAAAAAAAA